>OY829913.1:259532218-259640167 GCA_963691935.1 Nephrotoma guestfalica
TCATAATTGTATGTCTCGGAGTATATCATCTCCAATTAAAGCTCTCACTTCCGGTGGAAAAACGAAAATACCGGAAGGAGGCTGCCATTTTCATTGATCTAGATCAATCAGTTCACCTGAGCTGTACAGGAACCTAATTTTTGTTGAATAAACGGTTTTTGTCAAAAATTATCATTTCCGCTTGAATTTTAGAAAACTCATTTAGAACGGTATTATTGCAAATTTTATTTAGAATCTTCTTCACGTAAATGATATACTTTTCAAAATATTTGCCAAAAACGAAAGAAGCTGTTATGGAAGTGGTCACTTCCGGTGAACCGATTTCGATAGAAATTCAATGAGATCTTTTAATTTGTATTCAAATTATGAAGTTTCATCCCAATCACCAATGTCGTTTAAGCTGTAAAGGACCTAATTTTTTTGAAAAATCATTTTTTTGTCAGAAAATGTCATTTCCGGCTTAATTTTGAAAGAATGATCTGAACCGGTATTGTTGCCAATTTAAGGCAAGTATGACTTTGTCGCCCTCGTTAGCCTAGTAACTAGAGTGCTTGCTCTGTTGTTCGGGGGTCCTGGATTCTATTTCTGATGGTGAATAGTAAAAAAGTTGCGACTGGGTGTTTTTAACGTGTTATATGTTATTTATATATGTTCGTCCATTTCTAATATTCAGCCATAGTAGTTACGACGTTTGTCCTCAATATTTATCCCAATTAGTCAATCCGTCTATAGGCTATAGAGAAACAACATACATTTAATCTGCTCGCACTCAACGTAGGTACTTTTCTAGCTTCGGCAATATAGCGAATGTTAAATCGGTAAAAATTACGATGTCAAAATTTTTCATGATTTTTATAATTTATTTTACTCAGTAAAAGATAGCAACTTGTTGAGTGTAAAACCTGTTGCAATTTTTTGCTTCTTGCAACTTGGATTTCAAACACAACGAAAAACAAATTTTTTGCGGGTTTACATGTCAGTTTTTGTGTATTATGCGGCATTTTTTGTATGTTATATCGTAGTCATCAGTAAATTGCGCAGTAATATTTTGGGAGCAGCGTGTTCACGTGTTCATTTTAAGGGCCAACATTTTATTGGTATTCCGCAACAGGGTATTCAACCAGATTGAGGTATTTCGCAACACGGACGGGACAGGTACACAAAAGACGGAGTGTACTTCTCAATTTATACTCTTTTTTTTCTAAATTAGTCATTCTAATTCATCTATTTAATTAGTTAATTTTATTGCGACTAACTTAATACTGTTAATTAATATTGCTCCCGATTTTTTTTTTCTCTGGAATTATCGGCGCCCAGGACGTCCGAATGAAACCAAAACTGAAGAAATGATCAATAAATACAAAAATTGGTTTACGACCGTCGCGTGTTCGAAAGATAACCAAATTTAAAAAGACTTCAAACGAAACTGTCGGCAAGATATAGCTTTCGTGGTTGCTCACAAATGAACACCTTAATAAAACAGATTTGGAAAATGAAAAACTAATACTGTGTGCCTGACACCGATTTTTTGTTTAAATTTCCGACTATCTAAATTGACGGTTAGTTTATTCCAGTTGTTGATAGATGTCTCTAATCTTCATATGACACAATTGGTTCAAAATTCCGATCTAAAAAGCAAACTTAGTTCAGATTTATCAATAGCTTATTAAAAATACTGTAGAGATTGTTAAATATTACTTTATTTGTTAAATTTTAATGAAACAAAACCCGCAGTTTGTTTTGTGCCATCTATGAACAACTGGTATGAACTACCCATCAATAGAGAGTTGGAGATTGCGCTATTCTAATATAGATGCGAACTAAAAATTCGGTTTTGTTTTGATGATTTCAATGATTTCATTTTAGAATTTATAGTACCTTATTTTAGGGAGATTAATCTTTTCAACTTCATATACAATGATTTTTTTGTCTAAATTTCCGACTGACTAAATTAATGGTTAGTTCAGACCGGTCATTCATAGGTGGAATTAAACCGCAAGATTACAATCAAAAAGTATAAAGTAACTGTCTATTTTGTTAGTAGGCAATTTAGGCAAAACAAATTGTGTTAACCACACAGCTACACCTGTTGCTAATATCAGATAATGAAGATTAATTTTAAAACAAACCAGTGAAACAAATTGAATATACCGTAATCGCACAGAGAAACAATATTTTTTTACAAAAAGAAAGTATTAATCATTTAATGGATTAAACGTCCTCTTAAGGTCAATTAGAACTTCTCAATTTTATTCACGCACACAACGCCCATTGACCTAGTCGCACACAATTACAGTATACCACCACCTGCACGTCGCAAGCTCCATGTCAACCTGTACACTGACATGGACGGTGGATCACCACTGAATTCCGTGAGTAATAATTGCCTCTGGTGGGGTTTGAACCCATGGGTTCTGCAGTACTACTAGTCCGTTTATTTATATAATAATTATCTACTAGCGCCACAATAGATTTACTATACTTTCAGAGCTTTCCAATTTTCCTCTCACTCTTCAATATCCAATACTAGTCACACGTCAAGTTTCCAAATTTTTATTTATGCATAATAAAATATGCTACGGTTTAGCTCATGGATACCACAATCAATACCAGCATCAAAGTAAATACAAATTATTCGCAACATTATAAAAATCAGCACTCCTTTCTCGGTACACATATTAAATTGGCTGTAAAACCAACTGCACCATATGACCTAAATGCCAAATAAATTAAAGTTTAAAAATTTTTGTTGAACTTTATTACGTTTGGGGTGTAGCAAAAATAGCTCAACAACATAAATATGTATCACATCTTTCCGCTAATAATGGTCCATTTAATAAATACAGAAGCTTTTACGAAAAAAACTTGTATTTAACATTTTAGCTTTTAGTTTCATTTTCATATACGGTGGTATATACAAGTATGAATTTTAAATTGGCAATTTTCCATTTCCCTCCTCCCAAACATAATATACGTACATGAGGGTATATACATAAAAATGACGTACATTATTTCACTGCAACTTTGAAAGTTTTACTTACACTTAGTTTTGTTTTTAATTTTATTGCTTCAACAACTTTGTGATCAACATATTATTCTATTTTTGGAGCTCTGGGTTTTATATGAAGTGTATTTTGTGAGACATTATTTTGTGTTTAAATGGATGTAAACTATTTTCAGTTTTATGTGTAAGCATTAAAGGAATAAACTACAATTTTTTCCTTTGTTCTATTTCGGGGTGAGTTATATTTTTAGCGCTGGCTAGGTTATAAAAATATGTGTGTATTGTATTTATGGCACATATTAACGGGTAGATAAAGACATTTATCTTACAAAGTAATAGTGATTCTTTGAATTTCCGGATTATTCCAAATATCTCAAAATCAAAAAAGAAAGCAAAATGCAAAAATTACCTATTCAAACCAAAAATTTATTATCATTTCAGGAAGGAGTGTGAAGGAACATGAAAAAAAGTTCGACCTAAGTTGTCAACGTTTGAACACTTGTCTTTCAATGCTTGCCTAGAAACTCCTAAAAACTGGTCAGCCGGTGACTGCAGAAACGTACAGCCGACAACTGAACAAACTGAGTGAAGTACTTGATCAGAAAAGCCCGAAGAAAGTTACTGGGCAAGGAGGCAGGCAAGTCATTCTACTACATGACAATGCTTGACCTCACGTTGCTCAAGTGACTTTGAAGACACTCTTAAACGGAATGAAATGGAAAATTCTCCCGCACGCGGCATATTAACTAGACTTGGCCTCATTCGACTACCATTTGTTTATTTGGATAAACAGTCCAAAACGCTGGACGATGTGCTTAAATTCGACGATGGCTTTAACACATCGAAGTAGTATTAGTCATCGTCATCGTAAATCCTATCATAATCGGTTAAGAAATGGCTGAGTTCCGTCCCAGGTGACCATATTCCAGAACTTTTTCCCAAAATCAATTAAAAATCCCATTTCCATCCACGAATGTGAAGAAAATGCTAATAGTTTGCTAGTTTCATTAATTGTGATTGTGTTAGTGATATTACCTGAGTAAGACGGAAAATGAAGATTAGAGTTAAGGAGAGGTTGTGTTACGATCTCTAGGGATATCTCAGTTGGCCTAATCATTTTTGTTATATTTGGTCATAATACAAACCTTTATTAAATGTCCTTTCCCCTGGATCGGGAGCAACTGAATATATTTTTTATCTGACAAGGCTTCCAACTAACACCCCATATACCTGAGGTTGTGTTTAGATCTCTAGGGATATCTCATGTAGTTTAAGAATTTTTGTTATAGTTGGTCATAATAAAAACTTTTATTAAATGTCCCCTCCACTAGATGGGGAGCAACTGAATATGTTTTTTAACTGACATGGTCTCTAGCTAAGACCCCATATATCTGAGGTTGTGTTAAAATCTGTGGGGATATCTCATGAGGTTTAAAAATTGTTATTATATTTGTTCAAAATACAAAAACCTCTAAACAGATACTCACCCCTGGATGGGAGGCTCCTGATAATTTTTTATAGTTGATATGGTTCCTAACTAACACCCCATACACCTGAGGTTGTGTTAAGCTGTCTGAGGATATCTCAGTTGGCCTATCAATTTTTATTATAGTTGGTCATAATACTAAATTGTATTAACTGTTTCCACCCCTGGATGGGGAGCTCCTGAATATTTCTTCTAATAACTATGGTCCCCTGGATGAGAAGCAACTGAATATATTTTTAACTGACATGGTCTCCAACTAACACTCCATATACCTGAGGTTGTGTTAAGATCTCTAGGGTTATTTTAGTATACCATTTCTAAAATAGGATTTCCAAAAAAAGGAGTTCCCTGGCTTTGGAGCTTGATATTATTTTTCTAAGTTTTTTACACTTGGGTGCAAAAATTTCACACAGTTGCATTTTTTTTCTTCATCCGGAACAAGAAAATGAGTGCCACACCAGCGGTAGCTGCTCAAGTGGTTGCACTAACTGATGCGGAGTATAATCAAAGTGAAGTGGCTCGACAACTAAATTTGAGCCGATTCTCCGTTCGTCGAGTGTAACAGAGATACAAGATTGATATTGAGAATACGAAATTGATCCCAGACCACCGGCTAGGCTGCCTTCAGTTTGCTCTAGAGCATTTGGATTTTACAGAAGATCAATGGATAATAGTCTTGTTCTCTGACGAGTGCAGGATGTGTTTACATGGCAACGATAGACGAAGAAGACTGTACAGAAGATCAGGAGAGCCATTTTCACGGTATGGTGGTGGATCGTGTATGTTCTGAGGAGGTATGTCACTGGAGGCGAAGGCAGATCTTGTGTTCATCTCTGGAGCGAATACTGGCCGCCGATCAAGTAAATTGACTTCTCAACGGTACATTGAGGAAATACTCGAGGACTACTTCATACCTTTTGCCGGGTTTATTGGTGAAAACTTCCTGTTCATGCAGGATAATCCGAGACTGCATATGGCTGGTCTACTGTACTAGTACCTTCAAGAAGTGGATGTTCCTATGATGGAGATCATGATGGAAATCATAGAAACATTGAATGGAAGCTGTTATTCGGGCTGGGGAAGAGAATGCATCTTATTAATAAAAATATTGTTTTTGCTGATTTCCTTGTTCTAATTCGATTTTTACCAATAATTTTGGTGCTGACAAATTCACAAAAAACGTGTACTTCTGATGTTGACTTCAAAATTTACTTTGTTCGCACGGTATAAGTACAAAAAAGTACCACTGGATAGGTGCTGAAACAGACTTTGAATCTGCATTCTTTTGTACCAACGTGTATTGCCCCACCCAGTTTATCGCAGTATAAATTAAAATTTATCCGGTTATCTCATTTGATTTCATAAATTCTTCCATATGTAGTTCAGTGTGTAGTGTTTGGTACTAATCTGGCTCGGATACTTATTTTATAGTTATTTTTGTAAAACTTTTATTAACCGCAATATTCGTGTTAGTGCATTAATGAAATGGTAAATATATTTTAATTTCGTTCGGTTTGTTTAAAGATAACTGCAAAATAGTGAAAATAATGTCAATAAATTAAAAGTTACGTTAGTTTCCGCTTTGTATAGGTATCATTTTGATATGCACCAACACATATACACGTTTAGCATTGACTTAGTAAAAACTTCACACTGCTGTATAAACATGTGAAATTTTTGCTAATTTTTTACTAGTAAAACTTTAGCAGTAACTTCACTTGCATTTTCCATCCAGCATGTACCCAATCACATCATAATCGGTTAAAAATTGATCGAGATCCGAACCCAGGTGGCCATTCTTCAGAATTCCTTCCAAAAATCATTTAGAATCCCATTTCCATCCGTATAAACAATTCCAACATATTCTAAGAAATGCATAACTTTCCCAGATTAAATTCGATCGAATCGATTAAATTAAAAAACATTCGGATTTATCGGACATTCGGATTTAACGGACACCCCCAATTAGTCCGTTAAATCGAGCGTTTACTGTATTTACTCGTACATACGTTTTTTTTAAGGAAGATGATTAAGGAAATCATTCGTGAACATTTTTTTAAAAATGATCATACAGAAGCTGCAGAACATTTATAAAAAAAATATAAAGTAAATATTTAAATTAATTATTCTAGCCATAGACTTATAAAATTATTTCATTGCAGAAACTGATACATCCCTAATCGGGGGTATCGACGGAAGATGGGGAGCTACTGGTAGATACACAATGGTAGATATTTGATGAGCTTCACGATATTTTGAACACCAAACATGGACTACACCCAACATATATAATAGATTGGGATGGCAATGTCAATTATGCTCCATCTACCTCCGTGGGCTCATCCAGTAGCTTCCAAAATGTGAGCAGTAACTCCCCATCGAATTTTATTGACATTTCGACCGACTCAGACAGTATTGAATGAGAATGTTCACCCCTAAAATAGCGAAACAAACCCCAAAAAATAATTCTGCAAAAATGCTGGAGGTTTTAAAACAACATCGGAGGACGTGCGGAAAAGCGTGGCAAATATTAAAAAGCTGTTCGGTTTTGAGACTAAGCAAATGTTTCCCGATTCCGAGTTCCCATTAATGTGATTAATGAATTAGAATGAGATGAATGATTAAGAAATGTGATGAAATAAACCAATTGTTTTTTAAAATTTTTATTTGAAATACTAAAATTTAATTTAGTTTTAATTTTGTGAATATTTCTGCTTGTTTTTACAACCGTGAACACAATTCGTCTCGAAACTGTGCTGTGTCTATATGGTCTCTGGGACTATTTATGTAGCTGGTTGTAACTTCCTCTATTTGCCCAAGGTCTGTAAAATCTCCGGATGACAAACATATATTGTGCATTACGCAGAATGCACACACCACACACATTGTTTGACTTCCAATTCGAGACTTTTTAAAAATATAGGACGCCACCGTGTCTTCATTATTCCAAATGTTTGCTCTATGGTGATTCGAGCCTTCGAAGGTAGCGTGAAGTTTCCGATAAATTGGCAAAAACCTTACAAAAGCTTAACAGTATATATACACAAATATTCTGATTAAATTTTACCTACACTATTCATGTGTAGTAAGGATCAATAGTTAATGACAAGGCATCGCAGAGATGTCCACGCTTTACAATATATGGGATCATGTTAATTAGACAATTTTTAATGTTTTCTAGAAGCTAACATATTTATGCGGAGGGGCAGTCATAGATTTTTTTCATTTTTAGAACTTTGCTATAGTAAAATTGTAGTGGCGGTTCGATAGTCAATGACAAGGCATCGAATAGATATGATGTCTATAGATAGATTTCTACGCTTAGCGGTATATGGGATCATGTTAATTATGCAATTTTTAATGTTTTCTTGAAGTCAACATATTTATGCGTTGGGGCAGTGATAGATTTTTTTCATTTTAAAATTAAAATTCAGAATTATTTGAATTCAATTTATTTTTAACAAATCTAGTTTTGCTAAAAGAACAGTAATTTAGCAAAATTACCATCGGTCATACTATATTTTTATGTTAGCAAATTATTAAAGCCGTCAACATTTTCAAAACAATCCCTTGATTTTTACTACCCCTACGGCCTAAATAACTGAAAATAGCGAATATTTATTAACTATCAGTGCAGATTCACCTAAAACACGCATCCTTGATCAGAAACATTTACTTGGTATATACCGTTAAGCGTAGACGTTTCTTCGGTGGCTTGTCATTGACCATCGAACCGCCACTACACTTTTTACTATAGCAGAATTTTACAAATGAAATAATCTATGACTGCCCCATCGCATAAATATGTTGGCTTAGAAGAAAACTTTAAAAATTGCCTAATTAACATAATCCCATATATTGTTAAGCGTACATCTCTACGATGCTTGTTCGATGACCGTCGAACCAGTACTACACTTTTTACTGTAGCACAGTTTTAATATTAAAATAATCTAGAACTACCCACCGCATCATGAATATGTTGGTTTCTAGAAAATATATTGAGAGTATATTGCTCATTGCTGTGGCTAAATTAGCTTGCCATTGTGAACTTATTTTTATTAGCATTTGATTTCATTTTACAAAACAAGGTTTTTTTGAAAGTGTAGGCTTACACTTTGTCGGCTGTTGTAAAGTTGTTTGTCATTAGTTTTTGTCATTGAGTTTAAGCTGTTGTCAAGGATAACCCTTTGTAAGGTCGTGCACCGGCTCCGGATAGCCAACACACAAATTAATAATTTTATAATTTGCGTCGCAAACGGCTTGAAGCTCTATATAGAGTAGTCCAACTTTCGGTTTATATATTGATCGCGTTGGTTGGGTGGACATTTTATTTTTATATGGCATCCGTATATTGCCCCCACAGCTTTGCTGAATACATCTGAACGTGCTTTTGCGGCAAATTTCGCTCCAATGTGTGGTAATGCTGCCATTGGTATTTATGTATAATGTTCCTCACTGTGCTCTTTGGCATTAGCATTACCTTCGACACCACACGATACGATGTGCCACATCCCAACCAAAACCAAAAAAACGATCAATTCGATTTCAATACTCCATCGATGGAGTTTAAACGGAATCAACTCAATTAATTTACGAAATGATAATGGTATTATTCGAATATTCGCTTTTGTCTCTTCGTGATCCCCATTAAGTATGTTTATAATTATAGGGGGTTGATGGTTGAGACAATACCTCATTCTGGTCTAAAAAAAATTACAAAAATAAAATGAGCACTTCAATACCCTATAAATTTCAACTTCAATAATCTGTAAATTTTCCGATCGTGATTTACAAAATTTGTTGCCATATTTGTCCTTGCAGCTTAAGGTATTTCTCCTAATTCTCCATACAACATTATAATTAAAGTTCCATATTTTTGTTTTCACACAACACCAACATAAATATGACATCAGATATTTGACGTTTATTTTCTGCATTTTAACCCTTCAAACCCGTAATTTTAACCCCCTTTAAGCCATTTTTTGCAACTGAAATTACTGCCGATTTAGCACGGTAGAAATGGTAATTTGGTACTAAAATTACGATTTACCGTACTGAACGATTTATCTTAGATTTCGCTCGCAGCCTAAATTTGAAAGTGCTTTTGAAATTTGACATTGATTTCTGCAATCTTTTTTACATGAATTGAACGAGATTTCCTCAAATCCGATCGTTTTTAAGGTTTCGGAATTTCAACATACTCTTTCGCAAGAGTATGCGAACCGCGATGGTACAGAAATTTGGGAAACTAATGTTCATGGCAATTTAATTGATACCGGCGAAACTATTCCCATTAACCAAAGAAACTGTCCAGTTTCTTAATACAAACAAGTACAACAAAACGATGAACTACTGGGTCGTATGCAAAGGCTATAGGAGTAATAGAGAGATCTATAAGTCCATGAAGTAATCCAATTGTATGTCTTAATATATCAAACGGAAAAATTTCGACTAAAGATTGAGAAAACTAAACTCTGTTACAAAGGCTGACGCTTATCCATTACCTCATATCGCCATAATTTTAGGGTGTTAAACAGAACAAATTTTCTATCAAAACTAGACTTTTCCGACGCCTTCTGGCGGATTCATTTGTTTAGTCTTCTAAAGAAAAAACTGCTTTTCCAGTATATTCGAGAGGACATTTCCAATTTAAGGTGATGCCTTTCGGCCTTCACAATACAGCACAGACTATGGCTAGAGTCATGGACCGGGTACTCGGGGTTGATTTAGAGCCAGAGGTTTTTGTTTATCTAGACGACATCATAATATCCACCGATACTTTTGAAAAACATGTTGCTTGTTTACGAACAGTAGCAGATAACTATTAATCTCGGAAAATCCAAATTTGTAACGGGTTTTACAATAGGAATGATACAATTAAAAATGGTTATAATGGCAACACTGCGTATTATTTTTTGTTATTTCTTCATGGAATTGCAGAATTTGGAGTGATGAAAATCCACACGAAACTATTCGGACACCATTACATCCAGATAAAGTTATTGTGTGCTGTGCAATTCATGCTGGTGGAATGATTGGTCCATATTTCTTTGAAGAAAAGAGTATAACAGTCAATGGAGAACGATACAGAACATTGTTAAATGTTTTTTTCCTGCTGTTGTTGAGAAAATACGCTATCACCTGCCACACAGTCACCTTAACAATCGATTTATTAAAAACAAAATTTGGTGATGAAATTTTCTGAAGCTTTGGTCCAGTTAATTATAATCCCAGGTCGTGTGTCTTAACATTTTGTGATTTCTTTCTTTGGGGATATGTCAAATCACAAGTTTATGCTGATAATCCAACAACAATTGAGCAATTAAAAATCAACATTGAACGTGCTATTTACGAAATACAACCAAATTTATGTGATAAAGTGATGATAAATTGGGCTGACAGAATGCAGTACGTACGGAGAAGTCCACCACTCATAACCTTTCAAATAATAAAAAATTATGGTCTCACTAAATAATTTATGTGTTTTATTTAATTTGGGGTATATCATGTCAAGAGACGGTCGGTCTAACCACCGATCCGGAAAAAATAGATGCAGTCTTAAACTATACAACTATACTCCAAAGGCTGTTAGTTCCAAAATCAAACACACTAAAAAAAGTAAAACTTTCGTGTGGAAAAGTAGAATTTTCCTTCTGTCAAAATCATTGTTAGTATCTCCACACATCTTGGCAAATCCAAACTTTGGCAAACTATTTATAATTCAAAACGATGCGTCGACGTTGGGGTTAACGGAACGACTAGTACCATGTCGGCCGTATATCGATGGTAGCCATTTCTCAGTTATTATACTGACCATGCTTCGCTAATGTGGCTCAATAATGTTAAGGATCCCCAGTGGCAGGTGAGATTATGGACTGAGATGATGGAAATACCATGTTGTTCCAGAGCCACTATCCTGAGCAGCGTTTTCTGATATTATTATCAACAGTCTCCAAATTACCCCCCACGGTATTGCGATCTGCTTAATAAGGCAAAACAGGAATCGTAAAATATTTCGAACTCTAAGATTCACGACGGTGATTTATTTAGATATTGTAGTACTCGTACATCTAACTAGAAAAACGTCCTCCCACTACATAACAGAAACTAATTACCCCCCCCCCCTCCAACTAGGAATTGCATTAAATATTTTTAGAGTTCGGTAAAATTATTTTTGGCCCAATCTAGTAAAATACGTAACATAGTACGTGCGTCTAATCGCGATATATGCAAATCCTTAAAAGACACTCCAATTCCTAAATCACGTTAGAATATTGGTGGAAAATATTTTCCTCATTTATGGGACACCTGAAACTTTAAAATCATACAATCATCTGCAACTCATCTCGACGGTGTTCTAAAAAAATTTCCGATTTTTCCGATTTCCGGTTAAACCGCGTTATTCTTTCTTCTCTTCACGCTTATCTTAAAAATTGAATGCGCGTTACGCACTGCATGACTCGACCGGGTTTACACTACAATTTCGGAAAGGAAATTAGCCATTTTGGCTATGGCGCGTCATCTTAGCCAGTCTTTTTAAGCCCATAATCAGAGGACACTGTCGATTCGAGCAAAAGAGCAAACTATTTAAGTAGTTTGGAAGCGAAACTTCCACTTATTTGATCTTAAATTGGGTCAAATACCGCGTTAAAAGCAAAAAAGGAACTAACGTATATGGAGGATCTTATTGGAAAGGAAATTGGTGCACTCCATATACTAAAAATTTTAAAGCAAAATTTTGGCCGCTTAAAGTGCCAGTTTAATTATTCTTTTGCATCGTGATGTGCGCCAGATGTTGTATTAATGTTCACTGAGGATCGGCGAAACTTTAATGCTTTTTTGGATTGTTACGGGAATGGCCACAAAAAAGGTGTAAATAGAAAGGATTAGTGTAAGCAATTTACTAATTGAGTATGACGAGTATTTTCAAATTGTTATATTAAATGAAATAAATTTTTTAAATACTTAATCGCCAACATTATGAATAGTACTACCAACCTAAAGTAATCGTTTTTGAAAAAAAATATTTCACCTAGAGGATAAAATTATTTTAAATTGTGAATTAATGTCAGAATTAAAGTGGCGTAACTACCACAGTGATTTACGATACCAAAAATAATATTTTTCAGTTTAATTGAAATTTAGCACACAGCCAATTCTTTCATGAACCGACGACTCTGTATATCCATTAAAATTTTCCAAAATATCTAAAAAATTAATTTAGAATAACAATTCCCCGGCGTAACATTAACTATATAGAGAGCTAGACTGTAAACCATAAATATTTTTCATCATCCAGACAAAATATTACTGCGGCGACAATGTTCCAAAAATATTCTGAATGATTGAAAATCTCAATTCACCCTTGGGGAAATTCCAAAAACGGTTATTTTTAATTAAATGTGGTTTAGATTTATAATTGCTACATTTTCGTTTAACACGAGCTAATCATCTCTATCTATCTACCCGTACATAGTATTAAAGACCATCTTAAAGATTTCACAAATTATATAAATTGGGTTCGATTAAAGTTTAAAATTGCCAAAACTAATTTGTATGTATTATGTAGGAGTCTATAAAGAGACTAAAATATGTATGTGCTTACACATAGCCCAGAGCAGTATTATAAAAGAATGTTAAATTCCATTTGGAAAATCCTCTTGAGAAGGGTGTCGACCAACCGACAAAAAAAATTTTTTTTTGGAACAAAACGTCCTTAAAAAAAGGTTTATGTTAAATCATTCGGTGTTTGGATGGAAAATGGCTACAAACGATTTCCCTATTCTCACAATATAATAATCGAGCCAAATTGTTGATTATTTCGTATATTGCTTTAGTTTGTGCTGACTTTTTTTGTGTTCTGTTCAAATCCATTTATTTTAACCAAAAAAATGTCATTGTGGTTTTTCCTATTTTAATTTTCCGTTTTCGTTGTGATTTTACTTTGCTTTTCAATAAATCATGTTTCTTATTTTTTTTTTGTTTTGTTTAAGGTTAGTATCCAGCTTGTGTGTATGTTGTTGGTCCTGAAATAACAAATAACGACAGCAAAAATAATGTGCTCGTATAATCGAGAGACACAAATTTAACATGGTTTTGGGATAGTGACGTCTTGTTTATTTATCTATTGATTGTGTTTGTTGGTGTTCAGTGTAGATGACAGTATCATGGTTTTGACAGTATCATGGTTTCAAACGTGTACAAATATAGGACATTTACAATTGACAAATTTTAATTACATTATCACACCAGACGATTGAACATGATAGCTATCGATTGCAGTGTTGTGCGTCTACACGTATTTCGGAATTATCTACATGTTGGTGTCGAAAATAGAATATACAATTGATTTTTGCGTAGACATTATCGATAATTGGTAGAGTATGTAGATAATTCGTAGTAAATGGAGAATATTATTCTTCTATAGCTGTTGTCATCTTATAATTTTGTAGTTCAAATTTTCCAAAATTGTGGAAGGTAACTTTCCAATTTTACAAAGCAAATAGGTGAGATTGGTACGTGTGAAATATTTCAAGATATTACAAATATACAAATATACAAATGTTGATTCAAAAATGGTGTATTCCAAACGCCATTTATTTCAATCATTAATAATCTGGGGTGCAAATGATTGCCAGCCTCCACGAAGTATTCTCGGACACGGGCGCAACTGAGCAATGTATTGTAACACGAACGGTTAATGTAACTAATCCCTTCGTATTAGTGGTGGATACACCAAAACACAAAAGGATTTTCCCTAGGTAGTACACCATTTTTTAAATTAGCTAGTCTTCACTCTTTCGAGGCCGGTTCCATAGATTCTGGGGGAACGGCAGTTAAATACAGCTAGAACGTATGCCAAAAGTAGAAGCAGTAGTAGTTGTGCAACCGATATCCGCAACGTCGGTACTAATGCAAATGACGAAAATTCTAATCTAATCTGCCTGAAATCAGATACAGCAAATTCAAAACGGAAAACAAAATCATAAACAAAGAAGCGTAAGACAACGAAGTAGAACCTAAAAGAGACAAATCGCAGAAGCCTGAATACTCAACGGACGAGGAAAAATTAGATAGAGAAACTAACTGGAAGTTGAAGAAGGGAAAGCTAAACAAAATAAGAGAAATGAAAGAAGAAATGCTGAGTCCTCACCAGAGGTTGAAAAATCACTAGAACGGCAACCAGCTCAACAAAATGAAGGAGTAACCAACTATTCAGAAGTCCAAAGTGTAATGAGTACTGTTACTGAACAAGAGTACATAATCACTTCTCTGAACAATAATGTATGGAAGATTAACACCTCCAATCCAAACGCATATAAAAACTTGCCAATGATGCTGGATATGAAAAAATATCAGTAGTACACGTATAAAAATAAAAATTATCGTCCCATCAAGGTTACGGTAAGAGGCCTATATCCAACATGTGAAAGTAATTCAATAATGGAGGACCTAGAAAATAAATGATTTGAAATCCTTGATACTGTGGACGTTATTAATAAAGAGAGATGTAGCGGAGAGAACCGACTGGAATCGATTTCAAAAAGAGGACTTCCTCTGTTCATGATAAACTTTGATAAATCCGAGCAAATAGAAAAAATTTACAATATAACTGGCTTACTCAACATGCGAGTAAAGATCGAAGCTGTTAAAAGAGGCGGTACAATGTAAAAAATGCCAAGGCGCGAACCAAGATGTGTTGAACGTGTTGATGTTATTGCATCCTATAGAGAGTATGTGGTACCAAGTCTATCCACAGTTCGACGGATGGCTCGCTCAAATGGACGATTATGTGCGCCATAAAAATCACGAAGTCGTCTATAAGTTGCACGAATTGACGACTGATTTTCAAAGTAAATTTTAATAATTTCGTAGCGTTGTCAAATGTGCTAGAAAACACATTTCATAAACTTACAAACTATCCAAAGAAGAACCAGCAAAATGAATAAATTGTAATGGGCAGCATCCAGCCAGTTATCGAGGATGTGAGGTTGCCAGGCACGCAAACCCCGTCTAAGTTATTCAAACAAGGATTTAGTACGAAATGAAGTACACATGAGTAGGGATAATTATACATATGCGCAGGCCTCTTCTCTAATTTGAAAGAAAATGACATCAACAGTACCGAAAAATTCAAATACCCTGTCCAATCAATTTTAAATAGCCTTGAGAAACAGAATAAACTAAATAAGTTAATTCTGGATCGACTCGACAATACATAGTGCAATTCATAATTCCGCCGAGCAGAAACCAGACATCAAAACTATGAGAAAATAGATTTATGCTTAATAACAGAAACACATTTTACAAGCAGTTCCCATGTACCAATCCGGAGATATATTTGTTACTATACCAGAAATCCAGCAGAGCGGGCAAGAGGAGGGTCGCAATATTTTTTAGGGATAACATTAATCATCATGAAGAATTAAAAATAGAAAAAAAATCTTTGCTACTTGCTGTGACTGTTAAATTTGGTTATCACAACACCTGTAATATATCTGCAATATATTGTCCTCCACGGTATAATCTAGAGAAAGAAGACTACATTAACTTGTTCCAGAAATTAGGAAGTAACTTCATTATCGGAAGTGACTTTAATGCAAACAATACCTTCTGGGGTTCAAGATTAACCTCTTCAAAAGGCAAATAATTATTTGCAGCTGGCCAATACTCAAACTGTGAAATTACTCAGGAGGGAACACAACGTACTTGCCATCTGATCCTAACAAGATCCCATATTTCTATTTAGTGATGCAAGAGAGATTTCTCTCTTACATCACTAAAGGCATATCTGAGTGCTGCATCTTCTTAGAAAATGATGAAAGTCTAATGTCTGATCCTTCTCCTGTTATTATGCCAGTTAGTGAAAATGTAATAGAAAAAACAAATTCACCGCAGCTCACAAACAACAAAATAAATTAGAAATTATTTAAGCAGCTAGTAGAAGAAAGAATAGAACTTCAAGTGCCAATCAAAAGTGAAAATGAAATCGAAGAGGAACGAAACAGGCTCCTTGATGGCTCCTACAATGGTCGGTTTGGGAATGCACCCCCAAATTATCATCCAAGAAAGAAAACTCCATTATTTACTCAATAGACGTAAGAGAACTAGTGCTGGATAAACGGTAAGCCCGAAAGGAATAGCAGACTAGATTCCCTCTAGAAAGCAATGCAGATCCCCCTAATCAAAACAAGCAATAGGAAATGGGCTAGAAGTGCGAAAGATAATGCTGACCTGATTGTTGAATATCTTGCAAGTAATCAAAAATGGCGGATGTGGAAGTAATTCGAAGCGTAATTCATGAATTTTGGCCATGGCAACAACACACGTGTGTACCCGTGCATTGTCTTGATGGAAGATAACTTTTTTCTTCGCCAAATGCGGTCGTTTCTCTTTCAAAACGTCGTTGAAACGGTCCAATAAGTTGCAGTAATATTTGCCGTTGACTGTTCTTTCCTTTTAAAGGTAATCCGGTAAAAAATTGTGGCCATGACCTTGTTGACCGATAAAACCGCCTTAGCTTTCTTCGGTGCAGATCCGCCAGTATAAATCCACTGTTTAGACTGTTCTTTGGTCTCCGGTGTATATTGAAGGATCCATGTTTCATGGTTCACAGTTATGAAACCACTTGTGAATCGTTTTAATCGATGGTGAAGGGTCCCCGTACTATTTATCAAACTTTGGTTTTGTTTGCGTAATGGTTTTTCCACGCAAAAAATAATATTTAATTAACACACGAAATTCACTTTTTTCCATGTTTGCAAAAAAGCAATGGGTTATCTGTTTTCAATGGCTGTCAAAACTTGACTAAATGACAGATCTGTCTGAAAATTTTAATTTGGTCTAGTGACAGATGGTATTGTCACATGACATCTGGTATTTGAAATTATGGCGCCCTCGGTTGTTATTTAACCAGATTTCACACAACGCCCTCGTATGCTCCCAGGATAGTAAACAGAAATTTACTGCATACAACCGAAATTTTGAATCTTAAAGTATAAATTAAAAGGCGATCCCAGACACGTTTAGAAATTTTTTAAAACCAAAGGCGAAACTGATGGTTACCCATTCTGGATGGAATTTAATGATCACAAGTCTTGTGACCCCCAATCTGTTTATAAAGCAGAGCCAGAAGACATCCCGCGAGCATTGGACACGGAGAAGGATGTGGTCCTGATGGTATTCCGGCTTAATTTTTAAAAAATTCTAAACATTTGGCAACTCCTCTAAGTATTTTACTCAATTAGTCATTAAAATTGGCAACTTTTCCACAAAAGTGGAAAATAACTAGAGTGCCCGTCTATTTCCAAAACTGGATCTAGAAATGATGTGCCTTGCTACAGAGGTATCACATATAAATCTGCTATACCTAAATTATTTGAACTAGTAATATGCAACTCATTCAAAGCAGTGCTTCCGCAGTATGTATCACAATAACAACATGGTTTTATGCCTAAAAGATCCACAAATCTCAAAGTATTTACTAGCTATTCTATTAAAGAAATTGAGAAGAACAAACAACGTAATACACCCCGACTTTGCAAAAGCTTTCTACTCCATCAGCCATTGTAAAACTATGGAGCACATTTTCAAGTTCGGATTTTCCAGCCAGTTTGTAGCCTGGTTCAAATCTTATTTGGGTAAACGAATACAATATATTGAAATAGGAGGTAACACGTCGAATAAAATAAATACAAGCAAGCGCTCGTGTACCACAAAGCTCTTGGATTTCCACAATCTTCATTAATGGTATTACTGTGTAATAAAGCATTCCAATGACCTAATGTTAGCAGATAACCTGAAAATCTGCAAAGCCATCGAGTCAGTCGGCCATGCCAATAAACTACAGGAAGATGTTGACAACCTAGCGTTATGGTGCGAGTTTAACTCTCTGAGTCTCATTATTGGAAAGTGCAAATCGTTATCATTTCACCGTAAAGCCAACCCTGTTGCACAAGAACCACTTTTATTTGAAAAAATACCATGGTATCGTACTGAATGTATTAAAACAACAACAAAGGCAAAAATAGTTTAACTCGAGTGTGGAACTATAGTAGGCAGGGCAAAACGCATTTCACGAAATTTGTGATTAATTTTGAGTGCGGGAGCGAGTGTGATGCGTTTTATTTCCGATGTCATGCACACACAGCCAATCTCCAAAAACTTTCGCTAACATGTGAAACTCATTTAAAAAATAATTCTCTGTAGAATGTTATAGAATTGCTTTAATTGTAACAACTCATCCAGAAATTTGATGATGCCGCCCGTTATGCACAACAAATGGTACCCCTGAATTTATGAAAACACGCGCATATTTAAGAGTATAAAGCATCGAAATACATTTTTGTACAAGAAATCGGTTTCCCTCGATTTAATTACACAGCTCATACCCACAAAAAATCAATGCAACGAATTACCGGAACCCCTGAATTTATTACAATCGGTCTTAAAGCATCAAATTACCTTTATGTACCAGAAATTAGTATCATTGAATTTATTAGAACAGCTTGGATCTACAAAAATCGATCATAATTATTCGAGTTATCTTCCTGTGCATAAGAACTGGGTACCCCTAAATTTATTACAACACCCCACACCCACAAAAACCGATCATAATGCATTGAATTTCTTTCCTGTACAAGAAATGGTTACCCCAGAACCAACAACAATTACATATATCGTAATTATATTGTTATTGGTTTCCCTGAATTTATTAAGACAGCCCACAAATGAAATTTGACCTTGAGAAACGCATTATTCGTTGGTCGTTAAAGTTGTATATGTTAAATATTTACAAATCTTTATGCACCTTTTTTATGCGATCGATTCTACATAGAATACATTTGTGTTGGTTTCGGCGATCGATTTCCCTTTCCTTCTTACTCGCACTCACTGTAGCAGCAAATTGTATTTAAAATCGGCTGACATAAAATGAAATGCAGCAACACAATATCCAAAAATTATGAAGAGAGCGAGAAAAGGCGTTTCTATAATCTGCTTTTGCGCATTCTCATGGATTTTTTTTGGTATTTTGTTTTGTTATCGTTGAGCATAAGAGGAAAAAACAAAATAGCCCCGCATGCACCATGAAAAAATATTTTTTTCTCATCATTTCTCAAACAACTCCTCTCTACCATTACTTTTTCTTGATCAATCAAATGCGCGCTCCATAGAAACAAGTATTTCGTCGATCTACTTTATGTGGGGTGGGGATAAACATAATGCAAAATGGATTTGCTTTATTTATTTTTATTTTGTGTAATATAAATGCGCGCGCATACTTGATCATTTTTATTTTTATGTACCGACGACAGAATTTGTATCACGGAGGTGTTCCCCTTCATATAATACGAGTAGTTTAAGTATATTATCGATGTATTGGTTCGTTTTGTTGATTGATTGTTTGTAGGCGACGAAAACCAAACACAGTCATCACAAGCAATTTGTAATGATTTGATTACAACTTGGGGTTGGGACGATTCATTTTATTTGCGAAGACTTGAATCAATTTGAGACGATTTTGTTACGATTTAGAACGATTTTGAATGTTTTTATTACTTTTGAGATACGTTAGACTATTTGAGGAGATTTCAAACGATTTTAATTGCGTTTTAAGGCAGTTTAAGATGATTTGATCAATTTAAGATTACCTAATTACGGTTTGATATGATTTGGAATTGTTTGATTACAATTGCAGAAGATTTGGGAATATTTAAACGATTAGAGAAGATTTGTTTTCGAACGTGATTTTGATCGTAATTTGGACAATTTGATTACATTGTGGGACAACTTAGAATTAATTGAGAAAATTTGAAACGGTTTATTGCGATTTAAAATGGTTTAGACCGATTTTTATTAAGAATTGACGTGATTAGGAAAGTCCTGAGATGATGACGGTTTGACATGATTTCGAACAATTACAGAATATTTGGGATGATTTGATACGATTCGAGGTGAATTGTTTTCGAACGTGATTTTGATCGTAATTTCGGGAATTTGGAATAATAATTTGATTACATTGTGAGACAACTTCGAATTACTTGAGAAAATCCGTTGCAAGGTTTGATTGCGATTATTATTAAGAATTGAGGTGATTAAGAAAGTTTTTGGATGTTGACGGTTTGACATGATTTGGGTTTGATTACAATTGCAGAAGATTTGGGGTGTTTTGAAAGGATTCCAAGTGATTTATTTTCAAACGTGATTTTGATTCCAACTTGGAGAATTTGGAATAATTTATTAGGATTGATGATTTAATTACATTGTGAAACGATTTAGAATTATTTGAAAATAATTGAAACAGTTTGATTGTAATTTAAAATTGTTTGATACAACTTAGAACGAATTGAAATGTGTTTATTGCGATTTGAAATGAGTTTGAATGATTTCATTAAGAATTGCGATGATAAAGAATGTCTTTAGACGATTGGTAATGTTTTTTTTTAAATTTGACATGATTTGGAATAATTTGAAAATAAAATTGATACAATTTGGATCGATTTTAGAAAGGTTTGGGACGATTTGGAAATTTGGAAGAATTTCAAACCGTTTTATTTAATGATTTTAAATGATTTCAGTTAATTTTAAAATGATGAAATTTCAAAAACTCACAGTGCCACTTAACAAGTCTCTTTCTATCAAGTCGCTTTACTAAATTTACAGTTAAGATCACAAGATCAAAAATATAAAATAAAATGTAACATATAGGATTAGAAAATATTTTCAAAATAGATATTTAATCCCTATCTGAAGCAGTTCAAATTCTAATGTTACAAATTTTGGTAGTTAGCGGTTAATGGACGATCTGAACGAGGTATAGTTTAGCTGGTTTAAATCATAAAACTTTATATACGACAGCACATTGTACAATTCGAATAGTTTGTCCTTCTAAACACTAGCAAGCGTTATATTCGCTCGCACCTAGAACCCTTGGAAATCGTGTCTGGTTTTTTTTGTTTAAATTATTATTAAAACGTTATGGACACGTGTTCTGGAATAAGTTATGTTTTGAGTCGATGGCGCGAGAAAACAGTCAATTTGAAAATCTTGGAAAAGTTTCCATAGGTAGATAAGTTCAAGAATTAATTTGTGAGAAGCTTATACAGCTCCGCTTACAGTGGGGTCTTCTGCAGGAATTGTCAGTGTCATTCTACAAGACCGTCCTTGCCAGTTTTAGGTGGAATTAGTTCCACATTTGAAAATGAAAAAGTCACTATTAATAAAGGGGTCCCAAGTTCAGTTTCAGGATCAGTCTTTGCTAAAATGAAAATATTTTGTCTGAGATTTTGATCATTAGGGATTACAGTTCTTACATGTTATTAAGAATAATTAAGTGTAAAAAGTATAAAGTTGTCGGCATTTTGGGCCGTATTTAGACAGAATTTGGAGTCGTTGGCACTCAGAAAATGTAAACTGTGACTGTCTTGGAAAAGATTTCCAATGAAGGTTAAGTACTTCAAGAATTTATTTGCGAAGAGCCTACATTCCACTTAAAACAAACTTTTTCGTAGGAAGTGGCAGTAGCATTTTCCAAACAAACGCCAACCATACTAGTTTTAGGTAGAGTCGCAGTACCACATTAGCAAATTAAACATTTACTATCTATAACGAAGCCCCAATCCAGTTTTAGGGGCAGGACATAGAGGAAGTATCCACATGCGTAGATGATGAAAAGTCAGTAATTGAAAACATTTTATCTGTGGTTTTGGTGAGGATTACCGATCCTCTAGATTATTGAGTATAAAAAGCAAGAAGACGGTATTTTGGACGGCATTTAAAAAAATTCGGAGTCGGTGGTGCTCAGAAAATATGTACTGTTACTATCGTGGAAAAGGTTTCCATTGAAGGTAGAGGCGAAAATTGCAGTCGACGGCGATCAAATAATATATAATGTGAAACTCTTGGAAAAAGTTCCCAATGAGAAGCTATTTTCCGCTTAATGTGGGTTCTCTCGTGGGATGTGTTAGTCGTGTTCTTCAAACGCCGTCCAAACCAGTTTTAAGTGAAATCAGGTCCACATTAGCAAACGAAAAAGAGTCTATCAATATAGAGATACCTAGTTCAGTTTCAGGGGCAGGATATGGAGGTGCAAGTATCACTGCTAATCCATATTGGCCATCCGTACCAGTTTTAGGAGAGATCAGCGCTATATCAAAGAATGAAAAGTCGACAATTGAAAATATTTTATTTGAGGTTTTACAGTGGTTACAGATTATTGGTTTCTCAATAATCTGTAACCACTGTAAAACCTCAAATAAAATATTTTCAATTGTCGACTTTTCATTCTTTGATATAGCGCTGATCTCTCCTAAAACTGGTACGGATGGCCAATATGGATTAGCAGTGATACTTGCACCTCCATATCCTGCCCCTGAAACTGAACTAGGTATCTCTATATTGATAGACTCTTTTTCGTTTGCTAATGTGGACCTGATTTCACTTAAAACTGGTTTGGACGGCGTTTGAAGAACAAAGCAACAAAGCATTGAATCAACAAAGCAAAGAGTAGCCGGTATTTTGTACCGCATTTAGACCGAATTTGGAGTTGTGCTGGTAAGTTAACTTTCCACTTAAAGCATCACATTCTGAAACGAAACAGTTGTGTTTTTCAAATGCCTTACATGCCAGTTCCAGCAGTAGAACATACTGGAAGTGAAAAGTTGACAATTGAAAAAATTTTAAATGCGGTTTTGGCCAGTAGCAACTATTTATTCTACAGACTATTGAGAAAAATTACAAAACAAAGTAAATATACTTGGGTGGAAAACAATTAACATATTGAATGCAAATTCTATTTCAACACCTACCCAGTGGTACCTGTTTTGTACTTTTCCTATGCCAATAAAGTGATTTTTAGAGTTAACAGCTGCGGTACACGTTTTTTGTGACTTTACTAGCATAAAAATTAGTGGTAAACATCGAATTAAAATATGGAAATCAGCAAAAAAAAACATTTTTACTAGTAAGAAGTATTCCCTTCCCTAGCCCGAATGACAGCTTCCATTCGATGTTTCATTGATTTCACCAAAGTTTTCACCAAATTGTAAGGTATCGCCGTTTTTCCTCTGCGATCACAAGTTGCAGCTCCTGGAGATTCGTTAGAGCACTAACTCTGGCTCGAATTCTCTCCCTCATGCGATTGAGGTCCGGGATTTGAGCGAGCTACTCCATAACAGGCACATCCACCTCTTGAAAATACTGGTACAATATATTAGCCGTATATGTAGTCTCGCATTATTCTACTGTTCATGAAGTTTTCACCAATAAACCCGGCAAAAGATACGATGTAGTCCTAGACTACTTCCTTAGTGTACCGTTGAGAAGCCAATCTTGTTGATTGATGGCCAGTTTTCGCTCCGGAGATGGACACAAGATCTGTTTTGACCTCCTGTGACATGCCCCCTAGAATATTCACGATCCACCGCCACATGAGACACGTTCTTTGATGCAACATTGTGCAAACCGTACATTCTTACTCGTCCATCGTCAGGAGATCGCCTTCTCAAAGTCGCCTTCCAACTGTGCACCAACTGACTTCGATTTTACGAAGTTCTTGGACCCGCTATCCCAGTTGAACTGCATTCAAGTGACGATTTCGTAACGAAGTCGTCATAAAAAATCGGTCACCACGCTGTGTTGTAACACGAGGTCGGCCATATGCTTGTCGCCGACTGTCGCCGCCCGTTTCTGAATATCTCTGCCACACTCGGCGAATGGGAAATCAGCTCAAATTTAATTTTCGAGCCCCTTGACTTTGGTTCTGACCCGCATCAATTAGTGCAACCACGCGGGCGGCTACCTCTGGTGTGGTTTCATTTTCTTGTTCCGGATGAAGACGTAATCGATAGAAAACTTTTATTTCTGCCACAAGTTCCGCAACCGGTGCTACCTGAAACCAGCGTTTTCGGGTTGTTGTGTTCTATTGTTGTTATTTTTCTGGTTTTGAACAGACAATAAACACACGTGATATCACTGGATAGGAGATGAAATGATCTTTAACGTGACATATTTTGGTTAGAAAAAACATTTCGATTCGCGAGAAAATTAAAAAACATGCAACTGTATATGATTTTTCTGCTCTCAAGTTGCAGTCGATGACGCTCAGAACACAATTTGCAGTCGATGACGCTCAGAAAATACCATGAGACGGAACTGCACCCAGAACGAGTGACAGTGTGGTGCGCAGTTTCATCAAGATGCATTGTCGGGCCATACTTCTTTGAAGTAAACGGTGAAACAGTAACTGTAAATGGGGACCGTTATTTAAACATGTTGAAAGATTTTTTTTACCCAGAACTGCGGCGAAGACGTATCCCTTTTAACAGCATTTGGTTCCAGCAAGATGGAGCAACTGCACATATAGCCAGACCGGTTATGGAGGAGCTCCAACGAAAATTTCCAAATAAATTAATATCCAGAAACTCCACTTTCCGCTGGCCCCCAAGGTCACCTGACCTCACTGCACCAGATTTTTTTTTATGGGGTTATGTCAAACAAGAGGTGTTTAAAACGAAACCAAGGAATTTGACTGAATTGAAGCAGTCCATTACAACAATAATTGAGGCGATCCCGACTTCAACCCTTCAGTGCGCAATGAATAATTTTCTGATCAGGTGTCGCACATGCGTGAATGAGCATGGAGGTCATTTACGGTCTATCATTTTCAAAACTAATTAGTTAAATAAAAATAAAATTGAATTATCTATACAATAAAAAAAAATAAAGCCGATTAGTCACACAGAAAAAAAGTTATTACGTTTTGTTTTTGTAGCACGATTCGTGCGCCACCCTGTATGTAATAAAACTATCTTGGAAAAGGTTTTCACTGAAGGTAGAGAAGTCCAAGAATTTATTTGTGAGGAACTTACTATTCCGCGTACAGCAAGATCATTCTGCATGAAGTATCGGTGATGTTTTACAAATGCCTTTCATACCAGCTTTATAAGTGGAATCAGTGCTATGGTTCATGCACCATTCAAATATGTTTATGGAGGTATCAGTATCACATTAGGAACTGATAAGTCGACAATTAAAAATATTGTATCGGAGGTTTTTTGTCTGTGGCAACCAGTAGTCGGTATTTTCGGAAAGTCGGAAAGTGCTCGAAATTATTTAATGTGGCAATCTTGGAAAATATTTCCAATGACAGTATAAAAGTTCAATAATTTATCTATGATTAGCTTGCCGGTGCTGCTCATGCAGGAGACTGTGCTGCAACACTTTTTTAAACGATTTTCTTGAAATTTTTACATCTCGTCAGTCTGATATTCCGCATCACTAAACAATCATATCGCTTGCGGAGCATTTCAGAATACTGAAAATTTATTTTCAAATTCACTGTTGTGTAGCGCCAAGTGGAACCGCTGTAGTGAAATTGGCGAGGACAGCTCGTGAGAAAGGTTTGCTATTGGATGACAGAAGTGGTCCTCAAGCTCGCATGCCCGAGCGCGCAAGGACAGAATTCATCGACCTAAACGTGACGCAGATCGCAGCAACTGGCCATTAGTCGCACCAGCCTGAGGAAAATACTGCACAAAAACCTCGCGGATTATTCACCTACAAGGTCCAGATGGTTCAGCAGTTGAAAGGAAACGATCATCCGCTTTAATATTGTTGTCTGCGTGGCCCATACACCAGTTTCATAATGACGTCGATTTAGGTCGAAAAAACATCTTTTCAGACGAAGCGCGTTTCCATTTCGTTGGGCTACGCAAACCAACAGAACTGCTAGATTTAGGGTTCGAAGCAACTACACGTAAATCGTATAAAGAAGACAATGCATCCACCAAGAGTGACTGTTTAGTGTAGATTTTGGAATGGTGGCATAATTGGCCCATTTTTCATTTTACCGTTACAGAGCCATGCTGACCAACTTTTTATGGCATCAAATCGACACTACGAATGTAAACAATCTTTGGTTTTAACAAGATGGCGCCGCATGTCATACAAACCGACCGACAATCGATCTCTGGCGCGCCAAATTTGACAACCGAATAATCAGCCGTTTTAGATGGAGGTTTTGATTAGGATGCTTGTTATGCGGAACGAAATTGTTTTTCATTCTTAAATTAGAGATCTCCGTATACTCATTTTTAGCGTTTTTGAAAACAAATTGTTAAATGGCCCACCCTTTATTACCAATATTTCCGCTGTATATGTCGAGTGTTGAAAGCATGATCATTGAAAATATTTTGAATAAAATGTTGGTTAGTAATAATTACCAAGCCTATAGCGTCAAAGTAATTGAATCGAAAGAAGTAAATTGAGGTATATTTTGCATCAATGTAAAATTTTTAGTTAATGGGGTAGGTCATATTGATGATGTCCACATTTGGGTTAGGAGATCAGAACACGGACAGTTAGGGCACGAATTTAACTGTATTTGCTTAAAAATTCAAATGGCTTTAATCCGCTTGAATGAAATATGTCAAAAAAATGTTGGGGATACTTTCGAGGTTATAGTTAGAATATTTTAATTATTTATTTCTAATATTTTGGTTCCTGATAATTTAACAAATTAAAACCCTACCATAATTCCATGAATCTTAATCAGTATTTATCATATGATTACGATCGGCGATGAAAATGAATACAACTATGACTCCTTATCGGAGTGCAGAAATCATGGGCCGACCTATCTTCCATGTTAGTACTATAGGCTGTCATGGAACTCTGCAATGTGCAGATTGTTCTATGTAGATCGAGCATATAGCCATCGTTTTCGATTTAGCTTGGGAGTGCTTCGGCCTAGAACAGTTTAAAATCATATTAACGTTAGTATTATTGAATTGTAATCTTCAATCATTCCTGACTATTCCAAACTACTCTCGCATAATTTAGAGATTCACAAATTACACAATTGTGATGTTCAGATCCAAGTTCGTGTCCAAATTATTATATTATTTTTCCTGAATTGGAAAAAATTAAGAAGCAAATTTTTATCTTAATTGTCTTTAATTACAAACTTCTTGTTTCACTTCAATTAATATCGAAGACAAAAAAACAAAAATTTGCGATTTACTTAAGATTTAAAATTAAATTAGGTTTTGTTATTCAACGATTTTATTAAAATAATTTATAAAACTGAAAATGTTAAAATCAGTAGTATCCTTTATTAACATTTTCACACTATACCGTAACTATACATTTTCCCAGGAAAATTATTTAAATTTTTCGGAAAAATATTTTACATTTATGGTTTTTAATTATGCCACAAGAGGTTTCCATTTAATTTTTTAGTATCGTTCGAAAAAACATTAATAAAATCGGAACATCAATTCAATACGTTTTGTTTAAAAATATATGCTTGTTATCTGAATCGAAACAACTGTACCGATGAAGAGTGTATATATGTACTCGAAACTCTTAAAAAGGCACAAAAAGTAAAAAAAATAAAAATAAAAATGGAAAATCGAAAAGAAAATTGGAAGAACAAAAAAAAGTTCAATAAGTTTAATCGAATGTAAAAATGTTTTGTACTTTATTTTGAAGTGAAGAGCAACACTATAAACTTTTATATACTTGACTATGACTATATATACCGTTTATATACCGTGAAGATGGGGGACTTCGTTTCGTTCAATTTTATTTCAAAATGTAGTTTTAAACATATTATTGTCGCCATGGTTGATCAACTTTCATGCTTAAAATTTATTTTTACTGGTTTCCTATTTGGAATTATTTAGTGATTTTGGAAATTATGTGTTAAATTTTCTTGTGTATATGGCAATCTGGATTCATTTATGTGTTGCTTAATGTAATGTATATGATGTGTGCTGTAATTTCTAATGTGTTAGCTGAGTGGTACGATTTCACAAAATTGTTTGTAACAAACTTAAGCTTTAGTTACGTTTCCATGAACGAGTAAATATGCTGAATCGAGTAATTGAAACAACATTCCATTATACGGGCACCGATGGGAAGTTTCTAACAAAAAATCCAAATTATATATGTGTTAGTACCACTCAATATTAAATTCTTATTAGAATAAATTGAGTGTGATTTATTACACTGTAAAATTATTATCCGAATGGCCGAATGTGGAAAATTGCTATTAACAAGGTTACATTTTCTTCGCTAGGAAAAACCTTATACCGGAAAATGTTCTCTAGTGATAGGCCAATTTAACCAATGTAGTGGTATCTTGCCCTAGTCTCTGGAAGTGACTTGTTATTGGCCCAGATTGATAAAATACTCAAGATTTACGGTGGAAAATTACTATTAATAAGGCTACATTTTTTCCGCTAGGAAAAACCTTATACCGGAAAATATTCTCTATAGATAGGCCAATTCAACTTATATAGTGGTATCATGTCCTAATCTTCGGAAGTGGCTTCTTATTAGCCGAGATTGATAAAATACTCAATATTTTGAGTGAAAATTTTCAATAAACATATTTGATATTTTTTTTTTTGTGAAAGCTTTAATTTTATTTATTTGTTAAGTTTTTTATAAGTTATTTAAATATTTTTTTAATATCTTTTGTATTTATTATCCTTATTATATTTTATTATGTAAATTATGAATTTATTTAATATAATAATAATTTTTAATAAATTTTTCACTAATTTGCATTTATAAAATATTAACAGTGCAAATCACCAACACTAAAACAATTCAATATGGCGGCTATTGGAATCTATTTAAATCCAATAAGAATTATGTTTCCGCCATGTTTTCCAATTGGAACCGTATACGTAAACGTGTTATTTTTTGTTATAAACTTGACGGGATCATATGGGCATGAAGTTTTTAACAAATAACAAATATACCAATGTATTAATGTTGCACTGTTAAATAAATTTCTAATAAGAATTTTGAGTGGACATTTTTTGAAAAAACCAAATGCTTGGTTTACAGGATTGTATAAAATGCCATCAAGTCAATAAAATAGTTTCAAGTGATAAAACGTTTTCCCGAACGTTTTGTTCAATTTGTATGGCATAACGTTTTCACCTGTTTGAGTAATTTATATGTCGACTATGATTATGAGGATCACAGGGATTCTTCTAAGACGTCATCGGAAGTAAATCGTTCGGGAAAACGTTATATATGGCATATGGGCCTATTAGATTTTATCACTTGAAACTATTTGATTGACTCGATGGCATATTATAACAACCCTTTAAACCAAAGCTTGTTTTTTTCAAAAAATTTCCACTCAAAAATCTTATTAGATATTTATTTAACAGTGTAACATTAATACAATGATATAAAGGGTTTTCCAATAAGAGACTTCATTTTGATAATAAAAAAGAAACGAGTATTTTTTAAGAGAAATCAATGAATG
Organism: Nephrotoma guestfalica; assembly: GCA_963691935.1. Taxonomy (NCBI): domain Eukaryota; kingdom Metazoa; phylum Arthropoda; class Insecta; order Diptera; family Tipulidae; genus Nephrotoma; species Nephrotoma guestfalica. The sequence goes on from OY829913.1 coordinate 259,561,997, forward strand.
CTTATTTCATTGTAAAGATGAAGGTATATGCCATTAACATTTGAAAACGATATCAACCAAATGGCCGCCACGGCTACGCTTGCAGCACACCATATCCTTTTCATGAAATTGTCCATGACCAATTCGCACATTTGCGGATGTATGTCCTCGATAACTTCACGAATTCTATCTTTAAGGTCTTGAATCGAGCATTGGCATACACCTTATTTTTCACGTGGCCTCAAAGAAAAAAGTCTAAAGGCGTTAAATCACAAGATCATGGTGGCCAATTGTGATCACCTCTTCGAGAAATAACACGGTCAGGAAACTTTTCTTGCAAAATTGCAATTGTTTCAGCCTCATTTTCGAATAAGTAAGGTCCAATCACACCGCCAGCCCAGAAACCGCACCAAACAGTGACACGTTGAGGATGGCGAGGCTTTTCAACAATCATTCTTGGATTTTCTGAGCCCCAATTGCGACAATTCTGCTAATTAACGTAGCCTCCGAGGTGAAAATGGGACTAACTTGTCCCAACAGCTCAAATTTTTCCAACGACCCAAAAACGCTTTATTTTTGCGTACTGTGAAATTTTTCACCATTTTTGTAGTGAATTTTAACAATTTCAATGCGTTGTTGAAGCGTGTATCCAGTTTTAGTAATGGCGTAATAGCGTTTCCATTATGACTTTTACATATAAAATAACAGATACAACCGTTGAATAGAAATTATCGTGGTCAATCAAAATACAGTGTTCCAATAGAAATAGAACACTGAAGGATTAGAACATAGTTTATAAAAATATTTGACGTACTCAATTTTAAGATCTAACTACTCTGCCTTACGGGTAGCTCTGGGAAATATAATTGACGCTGCTCTCCAGTACATTTAGTGAAAATTTTGCTCGTACGGGATTTTTTAACATTACTGGCTTAATATTAATTATGTACCGAGTTGGTTAGAGATTCCGCGACCCAACACCAAGCAAAGTCAGAACCTAAGGCATCCACAACAAGAATAAAATATATGAAATTTAATTACCAGGGAACAATGTGTTTACAACTATTTGATTATTTTGTTAAAATTATAATCTATTTTTGTACGTGTCCATTGCAATCTTGGTAAATTGAACCAGGTTAGGTTAAGGTAAGGCTAGCATCCACATGACTGCTACTTTATTATAACTGCAAAGAAGATTTATGAGATGTCTACACTCTCTGATACGCTAGCATCCATCAGGGGGTTACACAAAACATTAAGCACCACCTTGCAATCATAAAACATTGTTGACGTTTCCAATACCAAAACTTTAGCGCTTCGTAAGCACAATGAAGACTATCTCGCAAACCGTCAATTTTTGAGACATCCATTACTCTCTCGAAGGATATATCACAGGATATATCAAATCAATAAAAGAAATTTAATTCAGGCAATAATCTGTCATTCACCATATTTATTTCTGGAATTAATGAGCTATGAATGTAGCTAGTTTTCCAATGTCCCTAATATATTCCAAGTCCCGTTAAATAGTCCTCGATAAGCAGCAGAACAAGCGTGTCCAAAATAACTTCCGCACTCGCGGAAGGAAAACTATAGTTTCCATGGCAATGAGCGGATTAGACGATAAAGCATAAGTGACAGCCCTAAACGCAATATTATATGAGCCATCAACACTATAGATTCGTAGGTCAGAACTAGTGACTTGTAAATGAAACACAACATTTCTGGGACTAGCTTTCTGTAGTTTACGTTAATGATGGGGATTTCAAGATAACCGAAAATGACACCCAGATGCTTAACGCTTTCTGAATTTTGTGTTCTCACTCCCAGAAAGAGTGGGTTTTGTAAGGTCATTCCAATTTCTGCGTTTTGTGAATACTGCCAAATCAGTTTTGTATGTATTAACGTTGAGATTCTTATTAACACACTAAGAGCTAACAGTATCGAGGGATTGTTGCATCTGGCTTTCAGATACTTGCCTGAGATGGTTATAATAAGGCTCCTGGGCACAAAACCTGGACTGTTGAAGTTTAGCCAAAATATCATCGATCACCAAGAGCCCCAACAACGGAGACGCTCATACTCTGTAGACATCTTTTGGTAACATTAACAGCAACTGTGAACGGTTTGAAAATTATTTTTAGTACATTTTTCATTCTGTGGAGCACATTATTGCTTTGTCAGTCGAAAACGAAAGGTCGCAGTGCGTAAAGAAAAACACTATGTATCGTTCGTGTATAAAAATAACCTCAACGTTTATTGATAATTGAAATCAACATTTTTACATTGGTCCTTCGAGTCGGATAACCGAAGCTAACCGGCAATTCCATCAGCTTCAGAAGACTAACAATAAAACTACACCACCGCGTATAGCTGCCATTAAGCAAATTTGTGTTGTAATATGGACAAACTTATTAATCGAAAAGGAATCATAAAGGGTCAACTCACTCGCTTCAATAATTATATTGATACGCATGGTACAGGTCTGACTTACGATGATCTCAGAACTCGATGTGACAATACGCACAAATTATATTCGGAGTTCATTGCGAACGAAGACACCATATTTCAAATTTATGCAACAGCACCATCTGAAATGGATAACGCCGATGACCAATACTATACGATCATCCTGAAATTACAGGCGCTAATTCGTGTGAAGTCATCAGCCATCTAATCATGAGCAGTCATTCGATGCCACCGCTAGCGCCAACCTCAAGTCAGACTTTAAGCTGGAGTCTCTAACCATGCCAACATTTGATGGAGATCTGAAAAACTGGTAATCATTCTACGACATATTCTGATCCACCGTTCATGAGAATATATCATTGTCACCAGCACAAAGGTCCAAGTACCTAAAGCGACTCTTGAAAAACAACGCTTACAGCTCGATCAGTCATTTACGCGTAGACGATGCTAGCTACATAGAAGCAATCAGTGGCTCACCAAACGTTAAGACAGGAAGAAACCTATAGTTGAGGCTCACATCAAAGCATTCTTGGAACAAGGAAGAGTAACCAAAGCTTCCGCTGTCCACCTTACGGCCTTTCATGGTAATTTGTACGAAGTAGTAAGAGGACTAAAGTCGCTGGATACCAAATTGCAGCCAGTTACTAAAATGTTACACATTGAAACATCATCAGTACCCTGCGAACTATGTAATGGAGATCGTCATCGTCTGTTTGAAAGCTCATGATTTAAATCCATGGCATTACTGGAGCACAGAAAATTTCAAAAGGAACACGAAAGATGCTTCAACTATCTTGAAGACAATCATTCCGTATACCAATGCCGTTCAAGAAGGGCATGCCAAATTTGCAGAAGAAGACATCAAACTCTTGTTCATTCCGATCCGGATTACAGTAAAACCGTCAACCATGTGAGTTCAATCGAAACCATTTCTAGCAGTGATCCTAAAGCGTCAATGAGCGAAACTTATACTGCGACTACAGAAGAAACCTACACATCAGATGTCTTCAAGCATTCAAATATCGCCAGTGAAAGTGCGATGTTACCGACCATGTTGGTCGAAGTTAAGGATCGTTTCGACAACTGACATATTATTCGAGGATTGCTGGATTCTGGTTCAACTCAATCATTTCTCAAGGAATCGTGCGCCAATAAATTAAACCTAACCAAAGTAAATGCAAGAGTTTTTGTCAGTGGTATCTGTAAAACCAAAGCAGTATTATCCAAGGGACTTACACACCTCATGATAAGATCGAGAGTTAATCGTGATGTCACATACCAAATTGAAGCTCTAATCGTGCCTAAGCTTACCTCACACCTACCATCGAACCCGATAGATGTTGATGTACCAGAGAGCGAGGTACTTCGATTAGTCGACCCTACATTTAAAAAACCGGGTCCAGTTGATCTATTAATAGATAGCGATCACTTCTTCGGGTTACATGACGATGGCAAAATACCTCTAGATAATCCATCATTAATGGCATAAAACACAAACACTTGGGTGGATAGTAGGAGGCGGATTCTTACCACGGCCCAAGACGCTGAATGTGACGGTATACCAATCGGAACATCAAGAGGTGGATATCGACAAAACTCTACGATCATTTTGAGAGACTGAAGATATACCAGATGCCTTACAGTATATGTCAGAAGAATCCGCATGTGTCGAATACTTTACACTTTGAGACCACAGTTCCAGTTAGCAGTAATGGAAGAATAATATTTGGCTTACCATTTAAAAGTATCTCGCTTTTATTAGGTCATTCATACACTTCAGCCTTACGTCAGTTCTACGTTCGGGAGAAAAGGTTATTTACCAACGAAAGATTACGCTTGGAATACATAAAATTTATGAAGGATTATGAACGGTTTGGTCACATGGCTGAAATCATTCAAAACGAAATACCAATACCAAATCATCAGATATTTTATCTGCCATTTTTATGGCATTTTTAAAAAACACATACATCAAAATTACGGGTTGTGTGCAAAAATCGTCAACCGGACACTCACTGAATGATGAGTTGCTGGTTGGGCCAACCGTTCTACAAGGGTTGTTTAAAATCTCGTTGCAATACCGAAAACATGCATTCGTATTTAGCGCCGACATTGAAAAAATGTATCGGCATATTATCAGCGTATAGTATGGAGAGAAACACCGGATCATCCATTGAAACATTACCAAGCGGTAATGACAGTAACATACGGAACTTCATCTTCACCCTTTTTAGCAGGGCAAACGCCCAATCGCGGCTGAAAGGTTAAGGTCAGATGTCTACGTCGATGATTTGCTCACTATCCGACGCGTTGCAGTTACGCGACGAACTGATACAAATAATGAACTCGGCAGGCTTTACACTCAAGAAGTGGTCAGCAAATCATCCCAAGCTATTGGCTAATATTGAAGGAGCAAATTTGCATGTCATCGAACGAGAATTTGCAACCAGTGAATCAATAACAACCGTGCTAGGATTGTGTTACCAACCATCGCAAGATGTTTTCAAATTTCGAGTGTGCCTTCCGCCACAGAGAACAACCACAAAGCGGGGACTACTCTCTGAATCATCTAGGTTATTTGACCCGATGGGGTGGCTGGCTTCTATTATGATAAATATCAATGTACTTTTTCAATCGTTATGGCTAGAAAAACTCGGATGGGCCGATGTATTACAAGAGGTATGTCGAACAAAATGATTAAACCTCCGAAACGAGTTTGGATTACTTGATGAGATAGAAATCAAGAGATAGTTATACTTAAATGATGACACATTCGAAATACACGGATTTGGCGATGCATTGATGGATGCTTACGCTGCGATCCTAAACTCGCGGGTAACAACACCATCTCAAGAAGTCCATATCATCGCCGCGAAAACAAAGGTAGCGCCCCTTAAAACGCTATCTATTTCTAAACTAGAGCTTTGTGCAGCCAAATTATTAGTAAGGCAGACGAGGAAAGTTGTCTCTGCACTAAACTGCAAAATTCAACCGAGGCAGTTCTTCTATAGTGATTCCTCAAAAGTATTAAATCGGCTATCCAAAACACCCAAAGTATGGCCAACCTATATTGCCAATCGAACTGGGCTAATACTTTCGTACTCAAACAATCAAAACTGAATCCACCTGATCAAGTCACTCGAGAAACAACACCAAGCGAATTCAAGAGAGCACCAATTGGAAGAGATGACGTTTGGGGTCTCCAGTTATCCGATAATAGTGAGAATTGTGGCCCAAATGCAAAGACTGTTGCATAATGCGAAACGATGAAATTCACCCAGGGGTGAAAGTATTACTGTGGATGAATTTAACAATGCTGAGATCTATGTTATTAAACACATTCAACGCCAATCGTACCAAGCTGATATCGAATCCATCCAATTGAAATTATACCCATTTCTTGACAGTCAAGGCGTATTAAGAGTTAGCGGAAGATTATCAAATTCACCACTACACTACGATACGCAGCACCCGATCATACTTCCACCATCTCATATAGTATAGTGAAGAGAATGGTTTAAAATATTCACAGGAAGTGGTGTCATGCCGGCACGTCTCACATATGAGCGGCACGTCTCACACTCATACTGTGCACGGAAAGCATCTCATAAAAGGAACAATCAACCAATGTGTGAAGTGCCATCGATATAAGAAGAAGGTCCAACAGCAATTGATGAGGCAACTACCCTCAGCACGGGTTAATTTTATCCGACCGTTTATTCAAACTGGCATTGATTATGCTGGACCATACTAAATCAAAGCTCATCCGATGAGAAGGACGAAATTTATAAAGGGGTACATTTGCATATTTACCTGTATGATGACAAAGGCATTCCACATGGAATTGGTGGCAAATCTAACCACTGATTTATTTATCGCTGCACTAAGAAGGTTCCAATCATCTAGACGAATCTGTTCGGATCTGTTCTCAGATAATGCTACCAATCAACTTCAGGAGATGAACGATTTACTCCATTCGGAAAGTTTCTCGGACAAAGTAATCGACTGGACAGTCGATTAGGGCACTAAGTGGCATCTTATTCCACCAGCGGCTCGAAACTTCGGTGGCTTGCGGGAAGCTGCCGTGAAGTCGACAAAATTGCAAATTAAATGTGTCATCGGAGGGTTTATATTGAATTACGAGGAATTCCTTACGTTCTTAAAGCATGTGGAGGCTTAATTACTTAATTCAGGACCATTGTGTCGGCACGACGAAAGCGGTGACCCTTTGACGCCAGCCCATTTTATATTGGGGCATCCCTTTACACTTACTCCAGCAGAATCAATATTAGCCCACTCTAAACTGAACACACTATCGAGATAGCAGATGCTTCTAAAATTAATCCAACGATTCTGGCGTCGTTGGAATGATGAATATCTCACCACTTTAAACCAATTAAACAAGCTACATCAACCAGCTAGTCAAATAAAAATTGACGACGTCGTCATCCTAAAACCCTGTTAACGTTAGCCGATTTTTTCCAGCCGAAAGTAAACAATCGATAATGCAGATAGTGTCTTTGCTATATCAGCCGAAAATACAATGTTATGTCATACTATTAAAGTTAGCCGATAGTTTCCAGCCGAAAGTTAAAAAAAAAATCGATAATGCAGATAGTGTCTTTGCTATCTCAGCCGAAAATATAATATGTTATGTCAAATATTAATATGCATCAGCCGATATTTTTCAGCCGACATTTCTCAGCCGACATTTTTCAGCCGATATTTCTCAGCCGATATTTTTCAGGCGAAAGTGTTTTTTATACAACAAATATTTGATTTCTACAACAAAAAAAATTTAAACCATTAAAAATAAAACACTAATCAATATTTTTAATAGCAATTATAGTTATTCGGAAAAATTCATTTTACTATTGGGAAATTGCAAATAAACATAAAAATACAAAATTTGAAAATTTCTAAATATTGACCGTTTAAAGTGTCATGGTTGGAAATAGATTCAAATGAAAGGTCTTAATGATGATCGCACCTGGAAAAAATTTCAGGTCAATTTTCATGTGGGGAGTCCGGGAAAACTCGATTGAATATATCGCACACACAAAATTTGAAAATTTCTAAATATTGACCGTTTAAAGTGTCATGGTTGGAAATAGATTCAAATGAAAGGTCTTAATGATGCTCGCACCTGAAATTAATTTTAGGTCAATTTTCATGTGGGGAGCCCGGGAAAACTCTGAAATATATTCAATCGAGTTTTCCCGGGCTGATGATCCCGAGCCACATGAAAATTGACCTGCAATTTTTTCCAGGTGCGAGCATCATTAAGACCTTTCATTTGAATCTATTTCCAACCATGACACTTTAAACGGTAAATATTTAGAAATTTTCAAATTTTGAATTTTCATGTTTATTTGCAATTTCCCAATAGTAGAATGAATTTTTCCGATTTAATTTTTTTAATGGTTTCAGTTGATTTTTTTTGTTGTAGAAAACAAATATTTTTGGTATAAAAAAACAATTTCGGCTGATAAATATCGGCTGAGAAATATCGGCTGCGAGATATCGGTTGAGAAATGTCGGCTGATGCATATTAATATTTGACATAACATTGTATTTTCGGCTGATATAGCAAAGACACTATCTGCATTATCGATTTTTTACTTTCGGCTGGGAACTATGGGCTAACTGTAATAGTATCGATTAAATTCCGTTAATAGTATCGGAATTGAAAAACGGTATTCGATGCGACGTTGATGAAATTGAGCTGGCGCCATGCCAAAATATAATCGAAAATTTTGTCAAAAGAATCAAAGAGTGCCATCTGTTACTCGCAGCCCGACATACGATTTAAATGTGTCCACAAATTACTCGATTTACACGTGCGCTGATACCCGTGTCACAGAACCCAGCAATTCGACGTCACGATTATTTTTAAATTAGTTGATCATTTTAACACATCGCCTTACGCGGCTATATTTCCCGAGTCGGCACCACCAATAACAGACAAACGTCACGTAATTGTAATTCAAATTTACATAATTACGTATCACATTACAAGAATGAAACAAGCGAAATCTAAAATGTATCACACATGCACGTTAACAAAGTGTAATATAAAGCGATTCCCGACAAAATTACAAATGTTCGAAAGCCATAAATACAAATTTAAATAGTTTTGTAAATTTGGGGATAGCAAAAACCAATCAATTTCAAATCATAAAACCATATAATAATACCGAAAGCTATACCGTTTGGGTAAAATGGTATACGGAAAAACCTTTGGATTGAAATTTTCCAATTTTCTTGTGTTTCTTTTGTTTTTTGTTACATTTTTTTTTTATTATTGAATTTTCTTCGTTTTGGTTTTGTTTGGAGAGATAAACATATGAGTTCATCTGTTCGTTAGCCTTCGATCAGACTCTAATATCTGTGTTGGGTATGTATCTAGATATGTAAAAAACGTATATATGGAGGTATTATATACGTAACTTGAATTGATTGTTTTAACAGAATTGGATATCAAAAATGTCAATTCAAATTTATGTAAATTTATAATAATAAAATGAAGACGAAAAACAACAATAACAAATCGGTATCCAAAAGACCTGGAAATAAGAATTTTGTTTTATTGATATTGCGGTATTGTCTTATTGAAATTGGATTTTTCTGATTTTTTATTTTTTTTATGGCAGTGAAGAAAGTTTGTCGATCCGGATGGATATGCGAGGGCTCGTTTGGTTATTGGTAATACATATTATATATGAATATCTAAACATATGGGTAAATATCTTTGTATCAGGTATGTATCAGTAAATCGAGTAGACGTACGTAATGTGCATGAGATGTACATGTTGTTTTATTAATTTTGGAGATACAACGTCGATGACATTGTTGACTTTGTGCTTCTGTTATATAATCCAAAGATAATGTAGGGTTAAAGTTTAGGAAGTTTTGATTTAAATTTAAATTTATTGATGGGAAGTTTTGAATATGCTAGTGAGTAATTCCGATAGTATTTGGATTAGGAGTACAGTATGCATTGGTAAGCAAAGCAAGGAAAATGTCAATGTCACAATGTGCCTAAACTGAAATAAAATTTCGCGGTAGAAGTGTATCGTATAGTCCAGTGAAATTGTGCGATCCAATAGCTTTTTGATGAAATTTTTTCCTCTTGTTTAATTCTTGGATTATAGTCAAATAACAAACAACTTGGCGCTCTTTGCCGCTAAGCGGCCTAACCCCGGGGCGACCTCGCTCAGTACATTGAAGAATAAGTCTTATTTTGTTGGGTGAGTCACCCGAGGCAAGACGATCAAATTTATATTACCAGACAATTTAAACAACGCATACATTTAGTTTTCCAGCTTAAAATCGGACGATGGTTGTCGAACCATGAGCGTAAACTTGTATATCATAATTGCTCATCGAAATAAAGTTACTGGATGAATTCCCGCAATACGCCAAAGCTATGCCATCGGCAAACCCGGTAGAATGACCATGATGAATGAAGATTCAATTTAAACACAAAGATATACTCACTCCAAACAAGAAACAGCAGTGAACCTAATACTAAACCGTCGGGAACACCAACGACAACATATTTCACATTCTAAATACGACGCTAATCACTTATTTGAAACTCCCCTAAACCCTATATCATATATAACAGAGAGCAGAGGCTTATGATAAACCATGTCGAAGGCTTTAGCTGTATCAATAAATAAAGCATCACAACTTCTACGTTTATTTAAACCAATATTGATTTTATTTAATAACTCCAACAAGATCGATCCGATGATGAATACTCAGTACACCAGTTTGGTGTAAAATTTGCCCTTGCAAACCTGTATAGCCATTATGGAAGCCAATCTCTGAGATTTGTGTAATTTACCATAAGCTACAACGACATCCTTCTATACAAATTGAAAAAATTATACGAGAGACCTTCGGTTTATTTTGAAATGACATTAGGTGATTTTAATTCCACTAAACCTGTATAGGCCCCACTATCGCCACTGCCTCCAGGTTCTTATTCTTGAAAACAAGAACGGGTGAAATAAGTAACCTATAGGTGTGGGGCGGGTCACCCTAAATGTTGGCGGATGGGTCGAATCAAGGTGTTATGCGAACCGTGCCGATGATCAGGCTGGCGGAGACCCATCTAAAAATAATTGCTCAGTCCTGAACGGAACCCTCTGGATATTTGGCGAACTCCAGTTGTATGTAGCCTTGCCCGTGTATACGCGGATCTATGCACGGGCGGACCATCATTTTCTCCGATACTCGTGGGATCAAGTATGGAATCTAAAAAAGTTAAAATAACTAAAGAAATGGCCGACGCCTCTCAAATGCTGGTAAAGACGGGAGGATTTAAGACTCCAGACGTCAGGGTGGCTAAGACTGATTCCGAGGCTTGTAAGCCAGGAACTAATGCAGTGGCAAAAATGAGAAATCCATTGCTCGGAGATACAGGACTAGGCGTTTGGCCTTTCGTGCCTTGGCCAGACTGGCTACAGTCCCGGAAGGGCAATGGACGAAAGAACAGCAATGCATGTAAGGAGGACCTAGTGAGGAGGAGCATGGAGGTCTGGATGCCGAGAGGAAACGGGCCCAGCTCCATGTGGGACAGTCGCCGAAGAGGCATAAGCTCTTCAGGGACATTGTGAAGGAACGGGAGGTGGTGCTAGCCGTCGTGGACGACAGCCATGAGGAAGGGATCATCGCTGGAGAAAAATGGAGGTTGGTGTTTAACGCACTGAACCTAGTTTTTCTGAAAGTCCTTGGACAACATCCGGGACCCCCGTCAATTTGAAGGGACGCGGGTTGGAATCAGCAACGGCTTGAACTCACCTCGTGTGCAGATCAAAGATCGGCCTTCTTATAAAAGGAAGGCGATCGAGAAGTTAGGCGAGGTATGGCCATTACCGAGGCTCAGGGCAGTTCCGAAGAAGGAGATACCGAGTAGACCTAGGGCAATGGTCTGGATTTCAGACTGGACGATTGTTAAGCAGGAGAAGCCCAAGGGCAGTTTCAGGGGGGTTCCCTGTCAAAAAACAAAGGGGTTATAAACTTCGGCTTCGGCTCAGTCATCCTCAAGGTGCTTAGGAAGGACCAGGTCGGGATAAAATCGAGCATCGCGCTGCCCGAAAAGGAGGAGCAAGAGGTCTAGCCGGTTGAGGTACCTCTCGAAGAGTGGTACCTCTCCAGAGGAAACATCAGAGCTAGTGGCGAACCCATGTGAGGGGTTAACAAGGGATCCTGGGGGATCTGAAGGGGAGATGTGGACCTCCTTAAGTTTAGGAACTGCAAAGGGAGTGAAACGGAGAATACCGTCGACTCCGTCGGGTCCAATTAACCAGGCTTGTGCAAATTAATCTATATCAAACCAAGGCTGCTTCGCCGGCGCTACTCCTCAAACTTGCACAGTCAGGGTAAGAGATAGTTCTAATCCAAGAACCTTGAATCAAAAACAAAATGAGCTGTGGTCTGTAAGCGAAGGAAGGCAGCCTTTTTACGCTTGTGGGACAGAACAGAGCAGATTATGTATAGTGGTGGAAAATAATTTAAATGTTTTTCTATGGAAGGCGATTCTGGCTTGCAGCCGCATACATAGACCGGGAGAAGTCAGTGCCGCCAGATTTACTGGAGGCACTTGTTTGTGATGCGGAAAGGAGAGTTATCCTAGAGTGCGATGCGAACGCGCGCCATACCATCATGAGGTAGCTCGGACATAAATGACAGGAGTGAGTTACTTTTCGAATATATTTTAAGAACTAACCACACTATTAGTAATATAGGCCGGGAACCCACCTTTATTATTAGCAATAGACAGTAGGTTCAGGATGTTACTCTGGTCTCTGATTTTATTTTGCCTAAGATTAGGGATTGGAGAGTGGGGCAAAGGGGCATTCCTCCTCTGACCATCGGTACCTAACGTTTAAGCGCAATCTTTTAATTACAATTAAGTGCGTGTTGGAGAACAGGATTCCATATGTTCCAGGACCCCCCGATATCCTTACTAGGGCTTGCAATACCTCTATGAGGAAAGCTTGCTTATTAACAAAGCTGAGAGGAAAGTGAAAACCAGTTTGGTGAACCTCGGCACTTGCAGATTGCCGGAAAGTCTGTGGGTCTGCTTTCAATAGAGTGAAAAGATCAAGAGAAACTGAAGACTAGGTCTTCTATAAGGAATGCCTCAGAGTATACAAATGGGAAACAAGGAAGCCACAAAGGAATTCGTGGAGGCCCTTCTGTGATAAAATGAAAGGGTCACTTAAACCTCGCGCCTATGAAAGATTCTCTCTACCAGTCCAGCTGTTCCAGGCTATCTAAAAAACCCGGATGGCAAATGGACGGTTTCTAGTGAAGATACTCTTGTTCTTATGATGAAAACTCACTTTCCGGATAATGAGGATGTGTCGATTGCGGAACCTTTGGTTAACTGCGAGTCTAGGGATGACTGCGTCGTCCAATTGTTGTGTACAGAAGATATTCTGAATACACGGCAGATAAAATGGGGTATTAAAAGTTTTAAGCCCTTTAAGTCAGCTGGTCCGGATGGGATTGTGCCAGCAAAAATTCAGAAGAACTCGAAGGTCTTATTTCCTGGCTGGAGGTTATATTTAAAGGGTGCCTGAAGCTAGGGTACATCCCGAAGAAATGGAGGGAGGCTAGGTCGAACTTCATGCCGAAAGCGGGTAGAAGCTCCAACAGCATCCAACCCTAAGGACTTAATACCAATATCTCTGTCATCTTCTCTGCTGAAAACCATGGAAAGATTGCTAGATATCCATATTCGTTCGACAATTGTAGGGCACAGTCTCAACATGCGGTTCGGGAAATTGAGAAGTTACTGGATTTTCAAGAATACACGTTGGTAATGTTTCTCGATATCGAGGGCGCTTTCAACAACGTGAAGGTGGAGGCAATTAGGGAAGGATTGTTGCCACTTGAGATTGAATACCCTGTAACCAGGCTAATAAATTACCTGCTACGTAGCAAAAGTGTCATAGCGGAGATTGGGGAAGTCTCAAATTAGAAATCGGGTAGTTCTGGGAACACCCTAGGAATGTGTCCTCTCCCCTCTTCTGTGTAATATAGTAATCAATGGACTTCTATTGGAACTGGATGGGGAAGGAATAGGAGTGGCTGCTTATGCCGATGACGTAGCGATAGTTGTCTCGGAGAAGCACCTATGTACAATCAGATATGTGATGCAAAATGCTTTATCAATCACTGCGGGTTGGGCCAGCAGATGTGGATTGAGGATTAACCCTTATAAAACAGAGCTGGTCCTTTTCACTAGGAGATATATAATTCCGGTAATGGTTCGTGAAAACGAAGCTTAAATGGTACTATGCTGGCTTTTACTGATAGAGCAAGATTATAGATTTCTGCCAATTCTGTGAGGCATGATCTGTCGAATTTGGATTATATAACACCTCTTTTGTGCTTTTGCAAGCGTTGTAAGGTGATTCTCTCGTCTAGGGAGGATTGGAAGAATGGTCTCATTATGGAGACCGAGAGAGTTAAATGCTTCACCGACGGCTCCAAGCTCGATGGTAGAGTGAGAGCAGGTGTGTTCTGTGGGGAATTAAATGTAAGTCTATCTTTTCGTCTACCTGATTACTGCAGTGTGTACCAGACTGAAGTTATAGCGATTGAAGATGTCATGAATTGGTTGAAGCACAGTGTAATATCGTTGACTGATATCACTATCTGTGTGGAGAGTCGGGCGGTCATTCTGTCACTGGATTTAGTTTCCCTGGCATGAAGAGTGGCATTGGATTGTCACACATCTCTTAAAAAGATGAGTGAGCACTTAAATATCCAGATGGTCTGGGTTCCGGACAACTCTGACGTTGGGGGAAATTGCAGGGCAGACGAATTGGCAAGGTACGGTACGACTCTACAACTGAAACCAGGGAGAGAATGTGTAGGAAATCCTATGAAAGCTGAAAGCAGCAAGCCAGAGGAAAGCAGATGCCTTGGCAAATGCTAGGTGGCTCGAGTGCTACCGGCGGGGTACCGAGGCAAGTATGGCCTGAGCTGAGCTTGAAGCGATGCAAGATCTTGATCACACTAAGGAAGCGTGACTAAGGCAGAATTGTAAGGGAACTTTCCGAACATTGCCTTTTCGGAGATCATGCGAGAAGGCCGGGTCTGGATGCAAATAACTTCTGCAGAAGCTGGAAGGACCAGGAGGAGGATACTCTTGTTCACTTTCTATACTCATGTCCTGCGCTAGCTGGCAGAAGACATGATAATTTGGGCAAATACACTATGGACAGCCTCTCTGACATCGAAAACTGTAATGCGCGAGATCTTTTACGTTGTGTGAATAGCACTAGATGGGTTAAAGGGAGTTTAATGATGTCGGATCCTATGGTATCACAATAGGCCAAAACTGACCTAAGTGTGCGATACCAACCACTTAAACCTAACCTGATCTAACCTGAACCTACATAGTCATTACGGGAGCCAATCTCTAAAATTCGTGTTATTTACTATAAACTAGAATGACATCCTTTTTACACTTTTTAGAAATGCACACTTGTGCAAATAACCGTCTAAAATCTATATTTTATCTAAAAAATTCATTTTGGACACTCGCATGAACTTCTGCCCCACTTATAAAAGTGTTCAATAATTTAAAAGTGTACTAAAAACTTCACACCGGTCTTTATGGCCAATTCGTATTATACAGTGGAATAATAATCTTAAGAAATCGAGTGAAAGATGCAATGCCAGTGATTATACAATTTTACATCACACTTTAAATGAGTTTCTTAGACGCGTGCCTTAAAATATTAATTAGGAAAACTTCAGACACTCTACAGAAATTAAACAATCTATTATCAATGACAAAAAAGATGAATGGTGAGGCTCCCAAGACGTTGGCAGTTTGGTTTCGAACTAATGAAACATTGAATTCCTTAAATAATAAAAATTCGGTCGTATCATCAGAATGCAGAGACCAAACAACAAAAATATTGAAATTACTTTGAACTTATGTACATACAAAGAATAATCACAATACCTTAGCGAATTATTATGTTCCGCTACCTCAGAATAACCCAAAATTTCATAAAGAAATCACATACAATAAAGTTCGAGGTTACGAAGGAGTTGACAAATGCGTAGCGAAACTTAATAATTCGCCAAGGCATTGTGATTATACTTTGTACATAAGTGAAAAGTATTTTCAATATTTTTGTTGTAGTTTGGTCTCTTCGCGGTCTGATGAGACGACCGAGTTTTTTAATTTAAAAAATTCAATTTAGTTCGAAAGCAAAGTTCCAACGTCTTGGTAAAATAAATCCAAGAAAAAGGCTTTGTTCATATTTTAATGGTATGTTTCAGTCGAATGACCAATGTACTGAGAATCCATACCTCTATCTAAACGGATTATTATATTATTGTTTAAATAATTATTTATCCAATTACAAAATAATATTGTTATAAATATAATGAATTTGATACAAGCTTTCTACCGAACCAGATTAAATTTATTGTAATACAGTCGGCCCTCCTTTAACGCGATTAATTCGTACCGCGTTATATGGAAATCTTGCTTTAAGAAACTGGGTTTGTTGCAATTTTTGCTTCGCGTTGTACAGAAATCGCGTTATAAGAATACCACGTTATACGAGGGTTGACTGTATAATATTTAATGTGTATTATGTGTACAGTAGAACAGTATAATTCTGATGAAAAAAATTAATTTTTATCCGTGCTATTTATTAAATATTTAGTTGATATTTACAATATTATAATTCAATGATTATAAAAATTTAACAATACAAAAAAGTTTATGTTGTATAATACAACAGTATATATCCGATCCGATTAACATAAATCTATAAATATTAAATATTATCATAAGACTTTGATTCAATATTTATAGCAGTAGTTTTTGGCCTGTTGAACAATAAACATTTTGTTACATAATATTACGCACACATATTAAATAATAAACATTTTTAATTATGTATGGAGTATAGATTTTTAATTGAAAAGGGTTATAAACTATTCATAATTCTATTGAATATGGTACATATATAACTAAACCAGGATCCTTCTGTTATTGAACTAAAGAGCACTGTACAATTATATATTGTGTTAAGCTTCTTCGAGAAATTTATATACCACCTACTTACATTAAGCGTATCAATAAAAATTGTTATTATCTACTGGTGGTAATTCATGTATGGTATATTTATGAATGAATAAATAAATAGATGAATGGATGAAATATGTATATGTTACGGTTAAAGGCTAAAATCGGTAACTGTCGGAAATTTTAGTTGTTTAAAATCGTTTACACGATTAAAAGCGGTTGTACAGAGTCCCTACATCCTCATAGAGTTATTTATTCCGCATTAGAGGGCTAAGCTTCATCATGAGGAGCACAATTAGCCCTACGAGGTCGTGAGAGTTAGTAAAACCGTTGGTCCCTACTATCCCGAAAATCCTAATTTGCACTAATACCATAAAAAGTACTCCGTTTCGAAGCAATGCAACAGTTTTTCCCAATTTGTATTCCGACATTTACTGATTTCGAACTTTAACCGTACCATATATACCCATAAGTAAAATCTATAACGACTCAAACCAAATTAGAAATATTAAATATTAAAATGGTCGATTTATATAAATACGGATACCAGATACGTATAATCCGTTTATATTTTTCTGTCTACTTATTGAAAGAAAATTAATCACAACGCAAATGGGATGTGAAGCATTTTAGAATTCTTTTATATTTTCTCCGCATTTTTTATTATGGTACTTGTGTAATCGTTATTTTGAAATATGACCTGGTAACTGAGGTTAGATTACATGTTATGTTGTACTATATACACAACCATTTGATTGCCAAAAGTCTTCGGTGACATAAGGAAGACCAACCACCGACGACGGATCATTTTCCACCACGACAATGCTAGCAACATTTGTTCAATTTGAATCGAAGAAATAGCGACTTTCCGAATTTCTATTTAAGTAGCATAGTCTGCCAAGGCCAAATTCATTCGTTTTTTCAAATACAATGTCTTTGACATAAACACTTTTTGAATAAGTAACGATTCCTCAGGTCCAAACAACCTCTATACTTCCTAAATTATTTTACATGATTAAAAATTTGTTAAAATATTTACTGACCGATTTCAAACGTTGTTAAGGGTAATTTCCTCTAAATGTATCAAACCACTTTTAACACTAGTCACATCTTTTTCGGATGGCAATGAACATATCTGATAGGAATATGCAATAAAAAGTGCCAACTTCATTGGTTTCTAGAACACTTTTTGTCAGAAAATTGTTCATTCAACGGTCGTTGTTGTTCATTGGAATTGGGCCGATTTTGGATTAGCACAAATTCGGCCACTATATTTTTCGGATGGCAATGAACCTATCTGATAGGAATATGCAATAAAAAGTGCCAACTTCATTGGTTTCTAGAACACTTTTTGTCAGAAAATTGTTCATTCAACGGTCGTTGTTGTTCATTGGAATTGGGCCGATTTTGGATTAGCACAAATTCGGCCACTATATTTTTCGGATGGCAATGAACCTATCTGATAGGAATATGCAATAAAAAGTGCCAACTTCATTGGTTTCTAGAACACTTTTTGTCAGAAAATTGTTCGTTCAACGGTCGTTGTTGTTCAATGGAATTGGGCCAATTCTGAATTAGCACAAATTCAGCAACTATATTTTTGGGATTGCAGTCAACATACCTGATAGGAATATGCAATCAGAAGTGCCAACTTCATTGGTTTCTAGAACACTTTCTGTCAGAAAATTGTTCATTCAACGGTCGTTGTTGTTCAATGGAATTGGGCCGATTCTGGATTAGCACAAATTCAGCCACTAAATTTTTCGGGATGCAATGATCTTATCTGATAGGAACATGCAATCAGAAGTGCCAACTTCATTGGTCTCTAGAACACTTTTTGTCAGAAAATTGTTCATTCAACGGTCGTTGTTGTTCAATGAAATTGGGCCGATTCTGGATTAGCACAAATTCAGCCACTATATTTTTCGGATGGTAATGAACCTATCTGATAGGAATATGCAATCAAAAGTGCCAACTTCATTGGTTTCTAGAGCACTTTTTGTCAGAAAATTGTTTATTCAACGGTCGTTGTTGTTCAATGGAATTGGGCCAATTCTGGATTAGCACAAAATCAGCCACTATATTTTTCGGAATGCAATGATCCAATCTGATAGGAATATGCAATCAGAAGTGTTAACTTCAATGGTTTCTAGAACACTTTAGTCAGAAAATTGTTCATTCAACGGTCGTTGTTGTTCAATAGAATTGGGCCAATTCTGGATTAGCACAAATTTAGCCACTATATTTTTGGGATTGCAGTCAACATACCTGATAGGAATATACAATCAGATGTGCCAACTTCATTGGTTTCTAGAGCACTTTTTGTCAGAAAATTGTTCATTCAAAGGTCGTTGTTGTTCAATGGAATTGGGCCAATTCTGAATTAGCACAAATTCAGCAACTATATTTTTGGGATGGCAATCAACATACCTGATAGGAATATGCAATCAGAAAAGCCAACTTCATTGGTTTCTAGAACACTTTTTGTCAGAAAATTGTTCATTCAATGGTCGTTGTTGTTCAATGGAATTGGGCCAATTCTGGATTAGCACAAATTTAGCCACTATATTTTTGGGATGGCAATCAACATACCTGATAGGAATATGCAATCAGAAGAGCCAACTTCATTGGTTTCTAGAACACATTTTGTCAGAAAATTGTTCATTCAATGGTCGTTGTTGTTCAATGGAATTGGGCCAATTCTGGATTAGCACAAATTTAGCAACTATATTTTTGGGATGGCAATCAACATACCTGATAGGAATATGCAATCAGAAGAGCCAACTTCATTGGTTTCTAGAACACATTTTGTCAGAAAATTGTTCATTCAAAGGTCGTTGTTGTTCAATGGAATTGGGCCAATTCTGGATTAGCACAAATTCAGCCACTATATTTTTCGGATGGCAATCAACATACCTGATAGGAATATGCAATCAGAAGTGCCAACTTCATTGATTTCTGGAACACATTTTGTCAGAAAATTGTTCATTCAACGGTCGTTGTTGTTCAATGGAATTGGGTCAATTCTGGATTAGCACAAATTCAGCCACTATATTTTTGGGATGGCAATCAACATACCTGATAGGAATATGCAATCAGAAGTGCCAACCTCATTGGTTTCTAGAACACTTTTTGTCAGAAAATTGTTCACTCAACGGTTGTTGTTGTTCAATGGAATTGGGCCAATTCTGGATTAGCACAAATTCAGCCACTATATTTTTCGTATGGCAATGAACATACCTGACAGGAATATACTATCTGAATTGCTTATGACTTGGATTTTAGAACATTTTATTTATTTTGTTTAATTTGTTGTTCAACACAAATATTATTGAACGATATATCTCTGTTTTTTTTTAAATATAGTATCTTTCATTTATGAATGAAAATTTATGAAAATTATATTTCTATGATAAACACAAATTTCATTAGTTTAGCGGCCTTTAGAACGTTTTAAAATTAGGCTTAAATTATCTCTAGTTTTGTCTAGAAATCGGGTTTTATTTATTCCGACTTTCAGGCGAAATTTTAAATTTTCTTTACCCGTTTTTTTGGCTCCTGGACTAGCACTAATTTTTTCCCATGAGTACTAATTGGGCGTAATCGGTATGCAGTTACCTACGTTTTGTAAAGTATTAACCTTAGCTACGGTTTTTATGTGAAACAAATAGTTTACGTTCATCAGAGACACATTATTCGCTGTTCATCTTGAGTTTCTATGATTTCTCTGTTTTAAAGAGGCTATATTTGGCTGGTCCTTGATTATTTATGCATTTGAGCGAGAAACAAGTTCTCAGATACATCAAATACACAATTTTGTTACCAAGCCTGACATAAAATTTTAATATTTTTCAACCTTCATATTGTACATGAGCCATTAGGTAGCACATTTTCACCTCATATACTAACAAATATTACCTTTTTCGGAACAGCAACTACACATACTTACATTTGGTAGAAATGCCAAATTTTTTATTCCTTTTTACGTGTCTATTGTTTATTTTACCGGAAAAATCTTTTATTTCAAATGTTTCAATTCAAAGATTTTTCCTTCACCATTTTGTATTGAATTTAATCTTTACGTTGGTGTTGTTGTTGTCGGCGAAGTAGAAGTGAAATATACGTACCTAGTACGTACAAAATTACTCCAAAAGAATTTTGAATTATTTTCCTTTTCCCATAAAAAAAAATGTAATTAGAACTCCAAAAAACCGGGTGCCATAATAATAAACAGGTAGACCGTACACCTCTAGCTGTAGGTACACAATATATAGGAAAATAGATTTTTAATTATTCGACATCAATTTTCTATTTATTGTCGTTTCGGTTTGCGTCCTGTGTGTGTTGTATACAAAATATGCAAGGTTCGTTTAAGGCCCATTGTTAGTAATGTATATGTGTACATCAATGCAGACATTTTTTATATTTCATTTCTACTTTGCTCCATTGATTAGATAGTGTACGATACGTGAACCGAATTTGGTATTCATCTTGCTGGTTGCTCTCTTCGGTACCGGATTTTTTTGTGCTTAGATTCAAATTGCAATCAATAAAAAGATAGAAAAAAAATAATTTTTTATTATCATTTTGTATGAATTTCAAAAGAAAAAGATTTTCGTGATTGTGTAGTACACCAAGTGTAGTACACTACTCGTATTTAGGTAAAAGAAGAAGGATGAAATGGTTTAATGACATAATCGATAAAAACATTTTTGCCTTGGAAAATGAGATATAATAAATTTTTCCTTGTTCTCGATTGTAATTATATTTCTTCGAACATAACGTAATTTTAATTTACAAGATTCTCCCTGGTTTTTTATTTTACGTAGTGAAATATAATTATGGTTAATTGTTTTTCCTTTTTCAATATTATCAAATTGATAAGAAATTCCTTGTTCGTTAAAAATGAAACCGTAAATTAGGTTTATTGTTAAAATGTTCTGTTTATACTATTCAACAAAAATTAATGCTTATTGTTCAACTGTATAAAATTCTGTGCATGTAGTCTTAGGTCCATAGTCCTAGAAAAATGCGACATTTGTAAATTCAATTAAAAAGTGCGAGGGCGGAAACCTTACGATGTACCCAGAACTAAAGAATCACGCATTTTGGACATTGTTATAAACAGCATAAGTTGAGTTATGTAGTTTTTGAGGTTTATGTAGGTTTACAATATTTACATTAAAACAAACATTTTGATATAATCGATGTATTTTTACGAAGAACTTTAGTACCTAAAGCGAGAAAATCAAAAACGACTCAACTCATTGTGTTTTCAAATCGATTTAGCAAAAACGACGTAAGTTACTTATGCTGTTTTTTCTGATTTAAAAAACAATCATTTTTATTATTTCGTATTACAATCTAAAACGACATAAGTGACTTGTGCTGTTTTTAACAAATTTGTTTATTAAAAAAAAATTGTATCTCGACTTATTCAGTTTTTGTTAAATTTTATTGTAATTTGTTTTTGTGAAATCAAACCATGTCTACCCGAAACCGCTACGTTTGCTAATTTAAACAGGAATGAAGTCAAATATCAGAATACATACTCTGGAACTGAAGTAAGTTTTAGTGCGTTCCAATTTATGGATAAAAATACGAATTGTAAAACTTCCACTTATTATGATAAAGTAACTGACGAATTATTGGATACTCTCAAATAGGCTTATCAGAATAATCCATTCGAAAACGACGATGACTCCGATGCTGATCCAAATTATATGCCTCCTACTGACGAATCAGACGATGAATATGATGAAGAAATAACGTCCCTTAAGCTAGCAGAACCCATACAGCAGAACATTACAAGATAGTATGAATAATTTTAGGCTAATAATAGGCTAATTAAATGCTCTACTAAAAAATTTTGGGCTCCACCCCTTCCAACAAAAACGATGGGTTCTGCTAGCTTTAGAAAAAGTTAGCAGAACCCATATCGAAAAATATTTTAAAAACAATTGGAAAATTCAAGGTTAATTTTAGGCTAATTAAATGCCCTATGTAAATTTTATTATTCTGCTCATTCTAGAAAAGGCATAAGGTTTTATCATTTCAGAGCTAGCAGAACCCAAATCGAAAATCGAACCAAAACCGAAATTGGAACCCAAAACAAGATCAATTAACATGCAAATAATTTTAGGCTCATTATGGCCTAATCAAATGCCCCATTAACAAATTTTGGGCTCCACTAGTTCTTGACCAAACTTCAGGTCATTTAATCTAAAGCTAGCAGAACCCAAATCGAAAATCGGACCAAAGCCGAAATTAGAACCCAAAACAAGATCAATTAACATGCAAATAATTTTAGGCTCGTTGTGGCCTAACCAAATACCTCATTAAAAAATTTTGGGCTCCACTAGTTCTTGACCAAACTTCAAGTCATTTAATCTAAAGCTAGCAGAACCCAAATCGAAAATCGGGCCAAAACCGAAATTATAACCCAAAACAAGATCAATTAACATACAAATTATTTTAGGCTCATTATGGCCTAATCAAATACCCCATTAAAAAATTTTGGGCTCCACTAGTTCTTGATCAAACTTCAGGTCATTTAATCTAAAGCTAGCAGAACCCAAATCGAAAATCGGACCAAAGCCGAAATTAGAACCCAAAACAAGATCAATTAACATACAAATAATTTTAGGCTCATTATGGCCTAATCAGATGCCCCAATACGGGTGTGAAGTATGTCCTAACTTTGTCCTAACCTTAAGAAATGTGTATGTATGGGTTAAACTCTCGTTCTAACGAATTTTAAATTTTAAAATTATTTTATATGTAAATTTGGACTTTGTCCTAACTTTGTCCTAAAATTACAAAAACAAAATTTAGGACAAATTTAGGACAAACTTCACGCGTGTGTCCACGAGCTTGAAGTTTGTCCTAAAATTGTCCTTACTATTTTATCATGAGTATGTATTAGTTAATCTCTCGTTATAATGAATTATAATATTTGTAATATTTGACATACGTACAGTAAACGCTCGATTTAATGGACTAATTGGGGATGTCCGTTAAATCCGAATGTTTTTTAATTTAATCGATTCGATCGAATTTAATCTAGGACAGAGCTCAGCCATTTCTTAGCCGATTATGGAATGTTGGTTAAAATGGGATTCTTAAATTATTTTTGGAAGAAATTCTGGAATATGGCCACCTGGGACGGAACTCAGCAATTTCTTAACCGATTATGATCGGATTGGGTATGTTGGATGTAAATGGGATTCTTAATTGATTTTGAGAAGAACTTCTGGAATATGGCCACCTGGGACGGAACTCAGCCGTTTCTTAACCGATTATGATCGGATTGGATATACTGGATGGAAATGGGTATCTTAAATTATTTTGGGAAGGAGTTCTAAAATATGACCACTTTGGACGGAACTCGATCAATTCTTAACAGATTATGATGGAATTGGCTATGTTGGATGAAAATAGGATTCTTAAATGATTTTTGGAAGGAATTCTGAAATATAGCCGCTAGGGACCGAACTCGATCAATTCTTAAACGATTATGATGGGATTGGGAATGCTGGATGGAACTGAGATTCATAAACAGGGTTTTGAAGAAGCCCTGAAATATGGCCATCTGGGCCAAAAAAAAACTAAAGAAGGCTAAACATAAGTTTCAGATTTGTAAATAAATTCCAAATAAAAAATATTTCTACCCGTATGCGATTTACGAGTATAGATTGAACGGCTTGCATTTGGTGCTGATATTAATATTAGAAGCGATTAATGGTACCGTGACGTATATCGTTAGATTTGTTGGAGTGTCTTCTATCACCCAACCAACATACAGAAAAATCCTATGACCTTTTACGGAAATATCTATCAATTTATTTGGGTTCTGCTAGCTTTAGATTAAATGACCTGAAGTTTGGTCAAGAACTAGTGGAGCCCAAAATTTTTTAATGAGGTATTTGATTAGGCCATAATGAGCCTAAAATATTTTGTATGTTAATTGATCTTGTTTTGGGTTCTAATTTCGGTTTTGGTCCGATTTTCGTTTTGGGTTCTACTAGCTTTAGATTAAATGACCTGAAGTTTGGTCAAGAACTAGTGGAGCCCAAAATTTTTTAATGAGGTATTTTATTAGGCCATAATGAGCCTAAAATTATTTGTATGTTAATTGATCTTGTTTTGGGTTCTAATTTCGGTTTTGGTTCGATTTTCGATTTGGGTTCTGCTTCCTTTAGATTAAATGACCTGAAGTTTGGTCAAGAACTAGTGGAGCCCAAAATTTTTTAATGAGGTATTTGATTAGGCCATAATGAGCCTAAAATTATTTGTATGTTAATTGATCTTGTTTTGGGTTCTAATTTCGGTTTTGGTTCGATTTTCGATTTGGGTTCTGCTTCCTTTAGATTAAATGACCTGAAGTTTGGTCAAGAACTAGTGGAGCCCAAAATTTTTTAATGAGATATTTGGTTAGGCCACAATGAGCCTAAAATTATTTGCATGTTAATTGATCTTGTTTTGGGTTCTAATTTCGGCTTTGGTCCGATTTTCGATTTGGGTTCTGCTAGCTTTAGATTAAATGACCTGAAGTTTGGTCAAGAACTAGTGGAGCCCAAAATTTGTTAATGGGGCATTTGGTTAGGCCATAATAAGCCTAAAATTAGTTGCATGTTAATTGATCTTGTTTTGGGTTCTAATTTCGGTTTTGGTCCGATTTTCGATTTGGGTTCTGCTAGCTTTAGATTAAATGACCTGAAGTTTGGTCAAGAACTAGTGGAGCCCAAAATTTTTTAATGGGGCATTTGATTAGGCCATAATGATCCTAAAATTATTTGCATGTTAATTGATCTTGTTTTGGGTTCTAATTTCGGTTTTGGTGCGATTTTCGATTTGGGTTCTGCTAGCTTTAGATTAAATGACTTGAAGTTTGGTCAAGAACTAGTGGAGCCCAAAATTTTTTAATGAGGTATTTGGTTAGGCCACAACGGGCCTAAAATTATTTGCATGTTAATTGATCTTGTTTTGGGTTCTAATTTCGGCTTTGGTCCGATTTTCGATTTGGGTTCTGCTAGCTTTAGATTAAATGACCTGAAGTTTGGTCAAGAACTAGTGGAGCCCAAAATTTGTTAATGGGGCATTTGATTAGGCCATAATGAGCCTAAAAATATTTGCATGTTAATTGATCTTGTTTTGGGTTCTAATTTCGGTTTTGGTCGATTTTCGATTTGGGTTCTGCTAGCTTTAGATTAAATGACCTGAAGTTTGGTCAAGAACTAGTGGAGCCCAAAATTTGTTAATGGGGCATTTGATTAGGCCATAATGAGCCTAAAATTATTTGTATGTTAATTGATCTTGTTTTGGGTTCTAATTTCGGTTTTGGTCCGATTTTCGATTTGGGTTCTGCTAGCTTTAGATTAAATGACCTGAAGTTTGGTCAAGAACTAGTGGAGCCCAAAATTTTTTAATGGGGCATTTGATTAGGCCATAATGAGCCTAAAATTATTTGCATGTTAATTGATCTTGTTTTGGGTTCCAATTTCGGTTTTGGTTCGATTTTCGATTTGGGTTCTGCTAGCTCTGAAATGATAAAACCTTATGCCTTTTCTAGAATGAGCAGAATAATAAAATTTACATAGAGCATTTAATTAGCCTAAAATTAACCTTTAATTTTCCAATTGTTTATAAAATATTTTTCGATATGGGTTCTGCTAACTTTTTCTAAAGCTAGCAGAACCCATCGTTTTTGTTGGAAGGGGTGGAGCCCAAAATTTTTTAGTAGAGCATTTAATTAGCCTATTATTAGCCTAAAATTATTCATACTATCTTGTAATGTTCTGCTGTATGGGTTCTGCTAGCTTAAGGGACGTGAAGAAATAGAAGAAATGGCAAGAAATGTGGAATTTAACCTAGACAATGGTATAAACGAAAATCATAACTCTAATGCAGGCAATTTTATAGCAGAAAGTCACAAACCATCGAGTAGCAAATCAGTTATGAAAGAACTTAAAATCAAGCGAAACACAGGTCAGCCATATGTTTCAACAAGCGGAAAACCAGTAGCTGCTCGAGAGTGTAAACCACTACAAAAATGTCGGAAGCAATGTGAGAAAAAAATCACATTTCAACAGCAAAAACAAATTTTTCTGCAATATTTTGATTTAACGTCGTACAATTTGAAATGTGCATTTTAATCCGGTTTAATTGAAATACGAAAGATAAAAAATCAGACATTACAAAAGCGGTTAAACAAAGTTAGAAACTTTTCGTGTTTTTATTTTATCGAATTGGATGCGGGAAAAATCGAAGTTTGTAAAAATTGTTTTAAGAAAACATTTGGGGAGACTGATGGGATTATCAGAACAATCACCACGAAAAAATTTGAGTCATCTGGACCAATTATTCCATCCGATAAACGTGGATCCAGACCACCACCAAACCTAACATCCCAAGAAAAAGTAAATGAAATCAAAAATCACCCCAAGTCATTCCCATCATACGAAAGTCATTATACGCGGAGAGATACATCTCAAAGGTAAGATTTGAAGCAATTAAAAATTATCTCAACTTTTATTAATAATTATTTACGTTTTAGATATTTCCATAGTGACTTAACAATCACTAAAATGTACCAGCTGTACACCGAAAAAATTGAAAATGCCGTCTCCATTACAAAGTTTTCGAAAGTGTTCCAAACAATGGGCATTAAATTTAAAACACCCAAGGCCGACTCATGTCACAAATGTAACATTTTTGCTGCAAAATTGAACGTTATGGACAATGAAGGACAAAAAGAGCACATTATTGAGGAGCAACGAAAACATCACCAACTTGCAGATGACGCTTATAAATCTAAAGAACGAGATAAGGAATTGGCAAAGAGCAATCCATTAATAAAGACTTGTGCTTTCGATCTGCAGCAATGCCAACCCACTCCGAATGTAATGACCTCAGTATCGTTCTATAAACGTTTACTTTGGACTTACAATTTAACAATACACGATTGCACTACCAGTGCGTCTAATTGCTATATGTGGAATGAAGTTGTAGGACAAAGAGGGGGAAATGAAATTGCAAGCTGCCTGCTAGCTCATTTAAACAAGCTTCCTACTTCAACAGAGCAAATAATTTTCTACAGTGACTGTTGCACAGGGCAGAACAGAAATTCTTATGTTGCCACAATGTTCCACGTCTACATGCAAAATAATCAACAAAGTGCTTTGAAATTTATTGATCACAAGTTTCTCGTATCTGGTCACACGCACATGGAGTGCGACAGCGATCACGCCGCAATTGAACGTACAAAAAAAAAACGTTCCACGGTAAAAATTCACGAACCGAGAGATTGGTATCAGTTTGTTCGTTCAGTATCCAGTCGGTTTTTGGTTCATGAAATGAGTCAGGAACAAATTTTTAATTTTGGGGATCTTGCCAAATCTAAGGTTATGTGGCGAAAAGTTTGCGTGGCACGATGTTAAATTGATTCGATACACAAAAGAACGAGGCCATATTTTATATAAAACAAGTTATAGCAACGATGAACAATTTAAAGTTCTTAACATAACACGACGCGGCTGTAATAATTTATCTAACTATGATTTTGTTCAATGCTATTCGAACCTGCTAAAGATATCAGACGCAAAAAAACAAGATTTACTTGATCTATTACCGCTCTTAGATCCATCAGCACATTACTTCTATATAAATTTGAATGCAGAGCCCATGCCGGATACACATCCAGATTTAACTGAAGTAGACGATGATTCTTAAATAAAATTTAAGAATCATCATCTGCTTCAGTTAATTAGTTAGTTATTGGATTTCTTGATTTTTAATTAATTATTTTATTAAAGTTTATATATGAATTAAAGTGTAATTTTATATTATTTCAAGTTTCAAGAAAAATACTCAACAAACGAAAATGACACAAACTAAATTATTTTTTAATAGCAAACAGAAAAAACAGCTTAACTTGAGTTACGTAAAACTATAATGTGAAAGAAAAAGCTAAAAATCACGTAAGTACTTTTATGTCAATTTTGTTTAAAATATTAAATATCCAAAACAACACAAGTCACGAAAATCGCGAAAATTATTGAAAATTTTCAAAATTTTGGAAAACTGAAAATACCACTATTGAATATCTTACTCGGATAATGTTATGTATTAATTTGAGATAATTTAAGGTGATACAATTTCTTCTGGATAAAATATTAACTTAGATTACAATTTTCTCAAAATGAACATTTTCGAGTTATGTATACTTTTGGGTTTTTGCCACTGAAATATCAAAATAACTTGAAATGTCTAATTTGATCCTTTCAAGTATAAGCTTTCAAATGAATATAATATTATAAAATTCTAATCAATAGTTTTATGGGGATAAAGTAGCGTCGTTATCAACGAAACTTCAGTGAGAGTCCTTTTTTAAGCAGGACAGGAAGTGATACATGCAAAATAAGCTTCGCTTCCATCAACGAAAAATTTGCCACCAGCAGCAAGATGGTGAAATATGTGACTGTTTTTTGAGGAATTAGTGCGCCTCCGTCGGTCGGAGCTAGTCTACTAATTCTAAACAAATACTTGAGAAGTTTAAGGTTGTTTAATTTTGGTTCTTTATTTAAAATATTAAGGTTTATGTTTAACCGGTTGGTGGTCATGTTCATGGTCTGACCATGACCATTGGTCCCAATGGACGATATAATATGATTAAGCTGATGGTAGTTATTACAATTATGGCGGCGAGTACGTCGTGCGGCGTAGTGGGGAATATCGTTGTTGTTCAACTCATTATAGGTTCCTTGGTTCTTTTTAAGGTCCCTTATTGAGTTTTCTAAATTATTAATGTCGGTATGTAAGTTGGTAGGAGTGCCTTATTCTGATAGATAGTGTATGTTGTTTTGCTATACAAAGTGCTTGAATCTCTCTTGAGTGTGCAATGCATAGGTAGTTGAAGTATCCCCATATCCTGAAATTGTTGGTGGAGTGATGGTAGTGTTGCATATGTTGTCGAAAATGTAGTCTCTGTTTGCTACAAATATCCAGCTGTTTGACGTATGAAGTTGTAACCGGGCCATACTTGGTTTATTTAGATCACACATGAAGTGATCGTTTTGAATAACTTGACATGTTTGGAAGTCGAATTCTGTTGCAAAATAATATGCCTGCCATTTTAACGATATTAGCATGTAATTTGCGGAAGGTTTGATGTAGATATATTATTCATTATGAAGTGTTGGTACCGACATTACATGCATAATTTGGAATTCCTCTCTATCGATCAGTGTGATATTTATTTCAAACATGGCCTTGATGATGTTTGAGATCTTGTATAGTTGGATTACCTCGCGCGTTGGTAGATCCAACCACGTAATGCCCGTTGGATATACTGGAGTTGTTCACTTAGTTGGTTTGGTGTAAATTGTAAAGTATTGATGAGCCCGTGGCGCACATCTGAGATTACATCGATTAATACGTCTTGCATATCCTTGAATGATATAACTGCTATAACGTTAGTTGTGTTCCTCCGTGCAGTGTTGAATTGTGTGCTTCTTATATTATCAATTTTGTTACTTGATGTTCTGGAGCTATTGAAATTTTGTAACCTGCTTCCTACTCCTTATATCCCTGTTTTGTCTATGAATGGGTTGAGTGGGAGTATTTTACTTTTTGAAGATATTTTGTCGCCTTTTCTCAGGTATGTTATTTCTTCCTTGTATTTTGTTGTTTGTACGTTTTTGGATGAATCACAATTAATGGTTAATGCTTTTACTGATTTTGTTTTTTGTCCTGAAGGATCATTTAACAGGAGAGGTTGTTCTGGGTTTTGAATTGCAGATCGATGTAGTCCATGCGACCATAATGGATGTGTTTGCATTTGTTTGGGGCTCATTCTTCTATTCGCACAGTCTGCTGGATTCTCGGTTGATTTTACGTAATACTATTGCGTCGGCTGTGTAATTGTCTGGATTTGTGTCACTCTATTTACCACGAAGGTTTTATATTTGTTAGGATTGCCTTTGATCCAGCTTAGTGTTATCATTGAATCTGTCCAAGCGTAAGTAGGTGTCTCCTTGAAACCCATGTTTTCCTTAATTGAATGTAAAAGCTTGGGGAGCAGTAGAGCCCCGCATAATTTTAGTTTTAAGCAGCATAATTTTACCTTTGTTTTAGCTGATATTAGAGACGTGAAGCCGATATTACTATTTTCATCTATATATAGTTACATAATAAACTACGGCACCGTAGGCCTTCTCTGAAGCATCACAAAGTCCATGAATTCATCCTATTTTGCGGGTTTTGGGTTTGATCCAAAGTAGTCTACGGATTTTTTCTCTCCATGACAGTGTTGTTTTGTACTTCATCCATTTTTCTTCTATTTCTTCTGGTAATTGTTCGTATTATGATACTCCCGCGAGCCATAATTCTTGCATTAATAATTTTGCTTGGTAGGAGTGTCTATAGTAATTTAGATGCCTTTGATAGTACTTGTCTTTTGGTTGACTTAGTGCTGTTATTGTTGATGTTGACCATAACTTCAAAGTTGTCGGTATTTGGTTGCTAATAAATTCCGAGAGTTTTAACAGTATTTGACTGGATTAGTAACTTTTCATTACGCTGCTGGTTTTTTGGTGTGTTTGACAAAGGGTAGGAATAGTTACTAGCCCATTTATGTAACTTAAAACCATCGCCCTTCAATATTTGAATCAGTTCGTATTGTGTTTTTAGGATTTCTTCTAAATTGTCACCGCCTGAAATGAGGTCGTCAACATAAAAATCTTTTAATATTAATTTAGTCGTTCTTGGATATTTTTCTTGGTCATCTTCGGCTAATTGTCTTAACGCTAGGTATGGCGCCGAAGCCATACCAAATGTCACTGTAATTAATGGATATTCGTTATGATTGGCTCTGTTTGTGAACTACGCCATAGGATTTTTTGGAAATGTTGATCTACCTCATATAATTTTATTTGTCGGTACATTTTTTCAATGACGGCTGTCATTGCGTATTTATAGACCCACGAGTTGATTGTCATTAAAACTTATTCCATTTGATGTTTTGGCGGACGCATCGAACAAAATTCTTAGTTTTGTTGTTATACTTTCTTCCTTGATAACTGCATGGTGAGGGATGTAGTTAGTAGTATTCTTTGTTTTATGCATTTTTATTAAAATGAGAGCCCGAGATGTAAGAACCTTCCTATCGCCTGATTAATTGTTTATCCTAATGGATTTGAATGCGATTTTAAGGGAGTTATTACTACCTACCTACCTGTCTGTTGGTTCTCGGGTATGCGTTCATAAAATGTTCTTCGGATTGTTGTTCTTGTTGTGTTAAGCCCTCTCTTCTTGTAGTTCTTCTTAGTTCCTATAATTTGTTTAAATTTGCATCGATTTCTGTTAGATTGGATTTTTGACACCGCGTTGTTTGTTGGCTCGAAAATTATCCATCCTAGTTCAGTGCGTTGTGCTATTGATTTGCCGTAACGCCCTTTTGACAGTTCACTTAGTATTATCATTGGAGAATAATCAGCCTCTAATAGTATGTCGATCTTGTTTGGTTGATGTAGTTTGGATCAGCCCATACTATGTCGTTTAGGTGTTCCCACTGCCAAGCATTTATATATTGGTATGGTAATATTTTAGTTAATTTGTCGATTACTAATACCTTCATCTCCATAGAAAATTTCGATGAAAATCTTGGCTGTATTTTGCAATAATATACATGTTTATTAGTCCTGCCTTTGTTTCTCCAATCCCAGATATATCTATGTGAGTTTTTTGCCACTACAAGTTTAACCTACTTGCTGCTTCTTTTGTTATAACTGTCCCTTGGGGCCCTGGATCGATTAACATTCTAACATATGCATGCCAACTTTTCCCTCCTTGGATTTTTATTAAGGCTGTACTAAAATTAACGTAACGATCAGCATTGATGGATATTCCACATTGTTTTTTTCGTGGCTAATTGATGGCTAATTGATCTATTGGTGGCTAATTGAGATATTATAGTTGTTGGTCTATCGTTTACTATTGTGGAGTTGTTATTGGTTCTTTGTTCTTGGTGTGGCGCTGGTGATGGTGGAACATTTGTTATGTTCTCTGCAATTTATTGTTGGATGGTTTTGTAAAAGGCAGTTCCTACACAGTTTATGCATCATAACTATTTGATTTCTTTCAGTAAGGCTTAATTCTTTGAATCGTGGACATGTATCCAGTTTGTGGTTCTTTTGACACCATACGCAAATGGTTGTTGATTGTTGCTGATTTGTTGTCGATGTGAAATCGCTTCTCCAAAAATTTTAGGAATTGGTTTGTGGTTTGAATTTTTTTTGGATTCTCCAGTGAACTTTCATATAGGCGCCTTGATTCATTATCTAGTTTTTTCGATAAAAATGATGAATGGATTCCATGTTTCAGTATTGATTCCTGTGTTTCTTATAGCGTACAAACACTCAGTTGTTGTATTATGTAAATGTTTGATGGCAGCCGCAAATTCGACATTAATTGTTGGTTGACCGAGTAAACAATTTAGCAAGTTTGGCGCAAGTAGTCATTTGTTGTTAAATCTATTTTGTAAGATTTCCCAGGCTATGGTGTTATTTTCTCCAGCGGATTCTAAGTGGCTTGACAATTTTTTGTGCTCGGCCTCCTATGTGGTTTTTCAGGTAGTTCATCTTGTGAGTGTTTATTAGGTTCGTGTTTTCGTGTACCAACCTTTTGAAGGTATCACCAAATCCGGTCCATTTTTTGCAATGGGTTTTATGTCGTAAGTGTTTTCCCCTAGTTCTGTAGTTATTGTTATGGATATCCGGTCGTATTGCGGAGACTTGTACAGAGCTAGTCCACTAATTCTAAACAACTAGTTAAGAAGTTAAAGGTTATTTTAATTCTGGTTCTTTATTTACAATATTAAGGTTTATATATGAAATTATTACATTGATTACATTAATAACTAAATATAACGGAAATCTTTTTGAATTTTACCTTAAGTAAAGCAAGTTTATTTCTATACTTAATATACATGCTTATTTAAGCATATATTTATTTTATGTTCAATACATAATTTTAAAATACTACCACTAAAGTTTAACCGGTTGGTGGTCATGTTCATGGTCTGAGCAGTGACTTTTAGTTCGGATATTAAAAAATAAGCTGCAAAATATTTTCACTGATTTGTCATATAACGACTTATTTTATTGTATTTCACTGGTGCAAACAAATTTGGCCATCTTTTATAAAGCTGCATAATACAATTTTGTTGGTTCCGCACTCAATAAAACAATCCGCTGAGCAGATAGAAGAATATTTTAGATCAGAATCTTTTTCTCGTAAATTCCAAACTGTTCAGAATATTTTCAAAAAACAAGAAAGCTTCTGTGGAAGCTGCAAATTCCGGTGAACCGATGTCGACAAAAATCACTGGAATCTCCGAAATAATAATAAAAAACTTCGGACAAACCACCTTCTGGGCTATAAAGAGGACCGGCATTTAGTCTGCACAGAACCACGCGTGAAACAGGAGACCTCTATAAAACATTTTTTGTTGACTCGGCGGTATAGTGAAGAGTAAGCAAAATCAGCTAAAATCTCAAAGTGAAAAATTTTCATGATTCCTATACTTTATTTTACTATGTAAAATACACGACAAGATAAAAAATACAACAACCAATGGGGTAAATGTTCCCAATAAAAACCTCTTGATCCTAATCGGGCCGGATAATTTTAAAAATCCAAAACCAAAAAATTCTAGACAAGCTTTTCAATCAGGTGTAAATTATTCGTCAAAAAATTCCGATCGAGCAAAAAGTTCAATTGAGTTAAATCGACATTACTAAGCGAGGATACAATCAAGTTCCCGAGGATAATTTCTACACGAAATTCCAATTCAAGAAAATCTCGTCGCAAAATGTCAGGTGATATCAAATTCAGTAAAAAGTGAATCTACAGGTTTAGAATACAGCGCAAGGTTATACCCAACCAACCCGAAAAATACCCGAATTTTTACTCATTTTTAAACTTTACATCTGCTACATCGAAGGCCGATTTGAGTAAGTTGATTGAAAGCGTTGCAAAACATGTTTGGAAAAAGTGGCTGTAAAGAGAAACGTCAACGTATCAATCAAGGTACATTGGGCAATCAATCGTAGATTTCCAAATTTGAAATTTGTACAATAAATCAATCCCGAACAACTGATTTCAAGGCCAAGCTAGAATACTTCACAAAGGATCAGGTAACAAAATACCTGACTTTTGCAAGAAATGACATGAGATTTTCGGAAATCGAGAATTGTGATTCAGCTGCAGTGTTGAAAAT
Source organism: Nephrotoma guestfalica (assembly GCA_963691935.1). NCBI lineage: Eukaryota > Metazoa > Arthropoda > Insecta > Diptera > Tipulidae > Nephrotoma > Nephrotoma guestfalica. The sequence goes on from OY829913.1 coordinate 259,596,802, forward strand.
CGAGGAGAAATAAGTGGAAACCCATTTTTGTGAGCAAACCAAACGCAAGAAAAATGCCTGATAAGTTGTAAGGTTGCCGATCAAGGAAAATATTCGTGGACTAGGTGAATCCATATCAATAGCGGTCAAAAAATTCCAACTATTGGAAAACAAATTCAGAAATGAGCATTTAAAAGAAGGATACCGCGATTTGACGAGAGAATTGGGCCAGATGAGTCTTTCTTTAGTTAGACTGAAAAGCGCGCAATGGAGGATTGCCCTTGAATAATTTTATCAAAGTCGGCGCTACGATTTGAAAAGAGATTTTAATCTCGAAATTAAATTAATTCTAAGTTTGTTCGATTTCGAAGACATCGATTACCATTTTCGGCTAACATTAGCAAGATGTATCGACAGATGATTGCAGATAAAGGCTATCAAACAAACCAATTCTGGCACAATTATTAAGGACGGTTACCAATGGCACAGCGTGTTCACCATTCTTAGCATTAAAAGTTCTGCATCAACTTGCTTGTTGACGAACACACTGAGTTTCCAATGGTACATCACAACTGGTGTTTTATCACAACCGAGCTGTTAGTGAGAATTTCACCGAATGATCAAAATCAAGAAGGAAGTATTGCTGACGATAGTATAGTGAAGACATTGGTGTTAAGCTCGTAATGTAAGTAAGATAGTTTTGTAATTCCGGTCGATAAATTGTTGCTGGCTGAATGAGAAATGATTATGCATACAACTTTATCCGACATCGCCAGATTCTATAATTCATTAGGTTTGACTGGTCATATAATTCTAATAGACAAAATGATACTGCATCAACCGTGACACGCAAACATCGAATAGGATCAGCCGTTGCCTGGAAAGAACAAAATTGAGTTGCATGAATTTCCGATTGGCACCATATTCCAACCAATAAAATTCAACATACATTACCTCGAGGGGCCTTCTGCCAAATTAATTACACAGTTCAATCTTGTAATGGTCAGGACTGCATTTTTTGCAACATCACAAGAGTAGATGGCCCAATTCTAAAATTTACATTCATGAGAACATGTCACCCGAGATGAAATCAATAACAACATTACCGACACAAAAAAATTAGTGAGCCGCATGGCTTGCGTCCTGAGGTCCAGGCAAAAATTGTTCTAAACGTAATTTAACGCATTTATCTGCAGAAGATATGCCAATTAGTTTTAACAATCTAATTTAAATGGTGCAACTCAACGACGAGTTAATCTCATTGAAAAAAGGAAAAACAATTAGCAATAATTCCATGCTAAGGGACTTAAATATATTTTCGAAATTATTCGGGTGGGTGGACGAATAAGAAATTAAGATAACAAAACATCAAATTATGCTAAAGAATTCCCATTCTACCGAATTAGTCATTCGATATCTTGATGAGGAATAATGCCATGCTGGTCAACAAGCTCTGTTGTTTTCGACAATATTATTGGCGGCCCATCAGAGCAGAAGATGTTATAAGAAAAATAATCTGAAAGTGTACCACCTCTTTAAAAAATAAACCACCAGCATCTGAGCAGTTTATGGCCGTTTATCCAAATCATTAAGTGTTTTATAAATATGTTATAGCGGAGTGGACTGTGCCTCTTCAAATAAAAATATCCGAAATACGATGTCCAACAAGGCTTTTGTTGCCGAGAGATAATTGTGAAATTTCTATTCCGACATCGGCATCAATTTTGTCAGTACTATTCTTGTATGGTAGAGATCTAGTTTTTATGTCTAATCTCCGATATTCACATCTTGAGACAACTGTTTTCATCAAAACCCGAACTATTCCAAATTCAAACATTCCTCTATAGTAGTGTTGCCTTCAGTTCTTTTATTCGTTTGCGGAAGTTGTTTTGCAAATAGGTTTTTCTGTCAATTTCTCAACAGTATTCTTTAGAGGCTTATGATTTGCTTCGACCTGTAATTATTTGTGGTAGACAATTTCCGAGTTGACAAATAATTCGTTTTGTCGTGTTCTCTAAGACTTAAACTGGCCACTTGCTAACTGAATTTGAATAATTGAAAATATTTTTTACTTTAAGTATAGTTCACGTTCTACTGTAAAACACTGATCAGTATTTAATGATGGTTCGTGTAATATTTTGGACTCATAGTGTTTAAAAATATATTTACAGAATTCGTACTGCTAATATATTTACGAACGTAGCTGCGGGCTTGTATCAAAAAATTTCAAGGAGAAATTTTTAACTTATTGGTTCGACTACAATCTGCCGTCTGTTCGTATGCAAATGTGGTCTCGCAGCTTAATCATTATCGCAAACTTTTTTTATTGGAAGTTCTAAATAAAACTGGTCTTAATTGCTCTAATCAAATCATTTTTAAAGATGTGCAATTTTAAAGTAGAATTCCACTTTGCACCCAATTTAAACGAGTAAAAATATCAACGTTTTGTGTTTCCACAAGTAAAATCATTCAAATTTCAACTAAACCATAAAGCCGAATTCAACATGCTTGTCTACAATAAATAGCGTTTGAATTATCATTTCATATTTAACAGTCGACAAATAAACGATGGCGCCATTTGGTCATAAAAGCGGTAGCCGTTTATGGCCATAAAAATTATTTTCTAGAGTCTTAGACATAAAAAAAATCATTAATTTTACAACCTCAGTTTAATGATTAAACTTTTTTATTTCGAATCACTACATTACGATGTTATTAATCTGAAGAAATAATCGAGAATACGTCTTGTCAATTGTTAAAGCGTCGCAGTGATTTTTGGTATATCATTTTTGCTGATTTTCTAAAATAGTCCAAATTATGTTCGGTGCATTTTAACTGGAAATCAAATTTAAAGAAATTTTTGTGAAGCTTAGTTTTCTACTAATAGGCAAAATTCTTATAAGTAGCTTGTATATGATGATAATTTTATGATCCGATAAGAATTTTTGTTCAATTCATGTTAAATTTGGATGTGTGGTGGAAAAATCGTCGGAAAAATTTCGAGGACTAGTGACACAGTAGTAATAGTTGGTACGTTTAAATGTAAAGCTCAAACCTCTAAACCGATTTTTACAGGACAATATTTTTTAGAAAGCCTGTTATTTTTGCTTTGAAGTTACGCTATTTTCATGAAAATTGGTTTAGTACTTTTTTTATAATGAATTTTGAAAACACAACCAAATTAGATGATTAAAAAAATTCAAGCAAAACAAAAATAATTTTATTGGTTAATGCTTAGTATTGTCCCCCCTTGCGTCTACAATGGTTCGCATGTGGTTCCCCATTGATCTTATTAAGGTTTTGGGAAAGACTTAAGGGTTCGCACCCCACTCCTCATCCAACTCAATCTTGAGGTCAGTGATGTTAGATGGTACCGGATTATTGGACCCTCCGTTTTAGTTTGTCCCATAAATGTTCAATTGGATTCATGCCTATCCAACCTCATCCGTGAACTGCCAAGTGGTTCAAGCTGTGTGACACCTTTTCTACGGTTTCCACCAAGTACGAAAACAAAATCTGTTTCTCCCTCAAGCGATATGCCAGCCCACACCATGCACGAACCGTCGCCGTGCGAGACTGTTACAGCAAAACAGCACTGAGAAAATCACTTTCTTGGATAGTGGTAGATCCGGCCTCTTCTATCACCTCCATGGAGACAAATTCTGTCCACTTGTCAGTGAATAGAACGGCCTTCCATTGCTCGATGCTCCAATTGAAGTGTCTGCGAGCAACTTCGAGTTGCTCTTTGCGGTGGCGTGTTATCAATTTTGGGCATATAGCTGGCCGGCCGGTATGTGGTCTCCGATTGAAGGTATCACTTTCCTGAAACCTTTTGGATACTCTTGAGACAGCAGATTGGCTCATATTTAGCTGGCGAGAGACTTCTCGTTGATTGCGTCCTTTTTGCAATAAACAACTTGTGCGGCTTTTTCTGGAGTGGTATATCTATGATTTTGAGGAAACAACACATATGTGAAGTTATCCCACGATTATATCCCAAAAAATAAAAAAATTTCAACAGGCAACACTAATCAATAAACAACCATTTGTTCTTGTGTGGACTTAGTCCAGCCCAGAATTTATTAAAAATCACGTTAAATACAAACATTTAATTCGTTACATTTAAATTAAGAGAATTTTATATCAATAGGACCTGTACGAACTAAAATTACATTAGACTCGATATAGGTAATTGGTACGTTAAAAGTATAAATTTGTCGGATTAAGGCTATGTGGTTTTGAGATCGTCACACTTCTGATTTACTTTTAGAAAATCGTTCCGTGGCAACTTTGCGAAATTAGGCCGATTTTTTTCTAACTTTTCTTAAAGAAAGGCAGGAGTATGACGATCTCAAAACCACATAGCTTTCATCCGACAAGTTTATACTTTTAACGTGCAAAATTTAAATTTAATTTTTGTTCACATACGTGTAGTTTGTGTATATCTGGCCCAGGGCTCAATTTCACAAATTTGCCACCGAACGATTTTTTTCTAACTTTTCTAAAGTAAGGTAGGAGTATGACGGTTTCAAAATCACATAGTCTTAATCCGACAAGTTTATACGTTTAACGTGCCAAATACCTACATCGAGTCGAATGTAATTTTAGTTCGTACAGATTCTATTGATATAAAATTCTCTTAATTTAAATATAACGAATTAAATTTTTGTATTTAACGTGATTCATAATAAATTATGGGCTGGGTTAACTTCACCAATCACGTTTTATTTTGAATCAATTGAAAGAAATTCTCGGCTGGACTAACTTCACACAAACCGACCAAATGACACAGTGGTTAGAGCTTTGGCGTTTGGATCGGGAGGTACCGAGTTGCAAAAGGAAATTTTCATCTATACCAGATTACGATCTGTGATAAAAAGGAACACAACTACGACCCCCTATCGGCGTGCAAAACTCATGGGCCGACTTATCATTTATGTCCAGTACTATGGGTTGGCATGGAGCTATGCAATGCGCAGATGATAACGTAAATCGGACCTATAGCCAGCCGTACGTCTTCGATTTGACATAACTGTGTAAGGTAGGACGGAAAAACAACCCGCGAAAGAGTTAGAAGTGCTTTGGCCCCAGAACAGATTGCTGGGATGAAAATGAAAAAAAAAACTTCAAACAAAAGCTAATGGGGTTCTTATTGATTAGTGTTGCCTGATGATTTTTTTTATTTTCTATGATAGAATCGTAGGATAAGTTCACATACGTGGAAACAACAAATGAAACTGAGAGAGTAGAGGTGTTCAGGTCTCTCTGTAGAGATTTGTTCAGGTCAACGTCTGATAAGCGATTGATGGCAAATATCGGTCAACTTGGTATTATTACAGGAGATTGCAGCACACCAATTGTTTTTACGGTAACATCGCGTTTTGTTACGATTGCTTTAATGTGGAAACTTTTATATAGTAAAGATTTAGGTAAGTAAAGATTAAATAATAAGCTGCCAAAAAAGTTGTTTTACGAAAATCGGTTAAATATATGAATAAATTAATTTTTTTTTTGATTAAGTTAGTCTAAGTTAGTTATTAGTGAAAATAACAAGATAATGTAATTTACAAAAGTGAAGAAATAGTGGTAAGCGCTGAAACCTCACGGTAATTAGAAAAAAAATCGCACAAAAAATCAGTGGAAATTGGGAAACATCGCAAATTTCCAGTTAGAAAATTGGTCGCAATATATCTTAGGAAAACAGGCTCTTAATATATGATCCTCATAGATTTCGATAGCGCCAAAGAAACAAATTTATAAACTAAGTGCTATGGTAATAAAATTATTGCCTTTTCAAGATCATTGTAATGAGCTAAATGTAACTGCTTCCAGTATCACAACGGTAGTTTTGAGTACTCACGTGCTCCAAAATATTTTGTGTAATTCTGCAAAACATTTTCAATGATATGAGATACGTATATATTCTATACCAAAGCAATAATTTGCGAAATAAATTGCTGACAAAAAGTTGCCTACGTCTAAAATCTTAAAAACGATATGCTATATGATCACAACAGAATGAGAAACTACGTATCTGTAATCAGCGCCACAATGGTAATTTGGAGTACTAATATGAATTAGCTAAATTTGTGGAGTGCTGCAAGAGCTACCAGCGCCATAATGGTGGATTTGTGAACTAAAGCGCTGATTACAAAATTGTTGCTTTTCCAAAACGGATTTTACGGGAATGATAAAAGTTGTAACTACTTCAGTACTACAACGGTAGTTTTGAGTAATAATGTTTTTAGAAACATTCTCGACGTTTTTCAAGACATTTTCAAGCTACCAGCGCCAAACCGACGGATTTATGAACTAAAGTTGGTCTCGAAATTGTTTTCCAGTCCAAGACCTTTCAAACAATGTACTACACGAGTATGTGAAAAATTTAGAGCTATACCTTGGTATTGGGTGTTATTTTGAATGATTTCCTATCCCTAGGCACCCGGCCCCTTTGAAGTAGAGATTACAAATTTTCAATTCTTCGAATTAACAATAAAGAATTGGCGAAAAACAAGGTTCTAGAGGTATCGTCGGTACAAACATCGGTACAGACAGGATTTCAATAATTTGGTCTTACAGACCGAAGTTAATAAATGAAATAAATAAATGTTTTACAGTAAAAGTGTTAAACGGTGCAAAGGGTTTGTGAACAAGGTAGCTCCCACATAAACTCATGAGAGTGATTATATTAAAATGATATTAAGCAAATGAGCTCTCCGGCTGAAGGCTTTTATTCGCTAAGAAGAGTGGTAGTTTCACCGCAACTCAGCTTTAAACATTTTGTAACTTATTTACACCAAACTGAATCCATCAGTAGACCAGAAAATTACAATTCAAACAAAAACACTGTGCAAATATTTTCCCAATTCCCTCTTCCCAGGGCCCCAAAGCCACAATAGTGCCACTAGCGGTCAAGTCGTGTTCCGTGAATTAATAAAAAATGAAAATTTGTTTTCATTAACAATCTAGTATTTTGGCTCAATTACGACAAAACAGGATGAGAACGATCAAGTGTTTGCGCTTATCTTAGTAAAACGGAACATGAAAATATTCTGTTCCTCAACACAATCTCGACTTATTCCGTAAATTTTGAAGTAAAATATTTAAAATGTGAGCGACTGCATCTTTGGGTGCTTTCAAGTTCGTCAACTGTTGGCATAAACAAAATATCATTACATTGGTTTTGAATTTAACTCTATTAAAGTTAGCCGAAAGCCTACATTAAAAAAAATTTCGATATTGAAGACCAACTTCCGAAAATTCCGGTAGTGAAGATTTGGTTATAACAATTTAAATGCATAAATATGCCGACTTAAAAATTTCAATAAAATGTAATTATGCGATAGGCACGAAACAGCCAGATAAAAAGTTTGAATATCGTAATTTTGCCAGATGAACGCCGAACGGATTGTGCTAATTCGATGAACTATTTTCTTAGAAATAATTCGATTATAGGTTTGGAGTGGAATTAATTTGGTTATTGGGGTCAAATTTAAATTTTCCATGAGTTTTATCGATAAAATTATTCATTATTCGGGGTTTTCCCTGATAGGCTTAGATCATCTGTCTTTGCTAATTTGATGGTCGATTACCGCGCCCGATTGGGAAATGGGTTTGATAAAGTTATGGAGTTGGAATGTTCCGTTTACCGATGTTTTATAGATAAAACCGATTCTCATTCGAAATTTTGACAGAAAGACCCCGATTTCGCTATGTCAATTCGATTGCAATGATCTTTTACCGAATGTTACGTTGAAAAAATCATCGCCGACAAACCTATTCGAGATTTGGTCATATAGTTACCGATCTGTTCGGAGAATTCACTTTCTGAATTCAATTTGTTTTTGTTAATTTGATGGCCCATGACACTAGGTAGAATTTGATTATAGGTTTAGGGCCGTTTTGATGATTTAATAGGGGTGAAATGTGGATTTTCTCAATGTTTTCTCAATTAAATCGTAGTCATTCAAAATTTTACCAGATAAAAACCAATCTGACTTTGTCAATTCGATGGCTCATGATCTTCGGTTTTGATTATACGTTTAGAGTAGGTTAGATGGCGGCAAAATATTGATTTTCCCCATGTTTGACCATAAAATCGTACGTCATTCGGAATTTTTTCGGATATGCACCGTCCCGACTAAAACAATTTGGTTGCCCATAATTCTACCTAAAATGTTATTATAGGCTTCTGGTGAGTTTTATGAGGTTATGGGGGTAAAATTAAAATTTTTCCGATATTTTGTCGTTAAAATCGTTTTAAGATTCGGGATTTTTCCAGGTAAATAACAGATCTGACTTTGCCAATTCGTTTGCTCATGATCTCGTTTTGTCAATAAAATGGGTTTTCAATTGAAATTTGGCAGATAGCCACCGAATTATCTTTGCTAATGCGATAGCCCGTTACTCTAGGTAGTATTGGTTTCCAAATGTATTTATTTTCTATAAAATCGTTCGTGATTCAAAATTTTAAAATTTTGTTCAATAGATAGCAATCTGACTATCCCAATTTAGTGGCTTATAATCCTACCTAAAATTTGGTTATAGGTTAGAGGTGAGTTAATGAGATAAAATCGATAGCAACTCGAGATTTAGCCGAGCACCAATCGATCTGACAATGTTAATTTGTTAGTCCATGACCCAGTTTTATCCACAAAACGGATTACCGTTTGAGATATTGTCAGATAGCCGCCGATCTATTTTTACTAGTTGGCTGGCCTATTACGAAGTTTAACAATTAATCGATATAAACAATCCAATAATTACATCCACCTTGTCCTCAAACGAAAACAACTAGTCCAATCCCTAATGTTAGTTGACCAAACGATTCCAACGATTGTTGGATTTATAAAATTATTAGTATTGGTGAACTTTCCAGACTCGAACAATCCGAATCGTGCGGAAAGATGATTATTTTTACAAATTGTCGCAAGAAATCGTTACCTAGGGTCAACCAAACGAAAACAACCAATCCTCAATGACAGTTGACTAAACGATTCCCATGTTTGAATTTGTAAAATTATAGAATTAGTCAAATTTTGAGGTCGGGACAGTTTGAATCGTGCCGAATTGTCACAATAAATCGTAACATAGGGATAACAAAACGGAAACAACTAGTGATCAATACGGATTTGATGTTAATTGTGTAAAATGAAATTTCCAAATAAGCGGCGAACCTGATTTTATTGAAATATTACAATTTTGATTTCAAAAAATTATTCATCGGTGACCAAACGCCAAAACGTGTTGACCAATCGTGACCTAACGAAATTTTATGAAAACGGTATGATTTTGGATCTTGGAATGAGGTGCTGCTACTCGGGAATTATTTTTATTTTTATTTTCAATATTTATTTACCGTTTAATCGTAAGTGACCAAACGATGGCTAAAAGATTCCAATCATCATTGTTATCAAAACTGTTTTATGGGGTGCTCAAATAAAAAAGGGCGTAAACGTACTACTACAAAACATTAGTCGAGAATCTGACATAAAAAATGTTTTATCCGAAAAATAGGAGCAATAAAACGAAAAACAGTGAAAAAGCTAAAGAAGAGAAAAAGAAAGTTTAAGATCGAGTTAAGATCCGGAAATGTTTTTGTATTCCTGTAAAAAATCACCAGGTATAGTTTCTGTAAAAAATTTGTACCGCATTCAGTGAAAAGTGGTATTAGTTGCAGGGACGACAAATATTTTTAAATATTCAAATATTATCACTGATTATCGTATCCAACTGCGCCACCCTAAATTACAATTTCATTTTCATAAGATCTCATAGATACCTTAAAAAAGTTCTTCTTTGTAAAGAAAATTTAATTTATTATTTTTTTGCGAGCGCAAAAAGCTCTTCCAACTGGTCTATCTCTTGTACGTGTCTTGCAAGTCAATGTACCCTGTACTTTGTTTGGGGAGGGTGGTTTAAGTTTACTCCATAATACCCTACTATAAAATAGCCACACTCCACTAGTGAGTAAACAGGTACATCACTAACCAGGATACGATTTCGTTGATATACGGAGCTATTAAAATTTCAAAACCCCTAAGTGTAAAAACTAGCACGCACAAAATTTAAATTAGCTCACTGTATTTGACAGACTTCTCATAAATATAAATAGGCATACAAATCAGAGTAAACATACTTTACACCTTAATTAGATTTTATTCGATTTTTATTCCCTAATTTGTGATAATTAAAATCATGAAGCAACAAAAATAAAATAAAACTTTTTTTCGTATACAATAACGATTTCTATAATAAAGTCTTCTTCACTCACGAGTATATACAAAAGTTAAAACTACTTAGCAAAGTTTTCACCACAGATTCTATGTTATTAAATTTTCTTCTGCCTTAATAATTTAAAACACAAAAAATGAAACAAGAAACCATTCCATTTAGTATCTATAATTAATTCCAGGTAATAAGTTCTTTTTGTGTATATAATTTAGGATAGTACGATGTGTACCTCCTCCCTCACCCCAACCATGTCACTATTTACGATGATGTTGATAAGGATGATAACCATTTTTATGTATGTTTATCCTTAGACCTAATGCTTTGTAAATTGTCATAAAATATAATAATAATTTAATTATATTGGCATTATTAATAAAATGTAAAAAAAATATTTTAAGTATCCTGAATCCTTTTCTGTAGTATAGTTGGTTTTATTTATAACATTTTTGGTCTAAAACATACCTAACCTATCTACTACTTTATACCGATAAAACCAAAAATTACCAAGTATAATTTTTCATCAATGAAAAAGTTTTTTTGCTCCCATTTTATTTTTAAAGGATTCTCAATATCAATTAATATGTAAATTTGTCGATTTATTCATTCGGTTTTACAAGAGAAAACCCCCAGCAAATTTAAATATTCTATCTTGTGTCTTAGACTACACAAACATATATACATAATTAAAAATGGTATATAACCTAGTTTAGTTCCGTATATAACGTTTAATATTTGGCATAGAAAATAAGAAAATGTACTTACATCTACTTTAATCCCGGTGTACGGAAATATTTTCGCCGGCGGATTTTCAAATGGTGAATATCGATAAAATTCTAAATTTCCTCGATACCATTTCACCGAGTATAGTGGCGCACCCTCCAGCTCATAGTAGCAATGGAGCTGTGCACTTTGTCCGCGACGCACCCATGATGGTTCTATTGTTAGCGTTAAATTACGTAATCCCCTTTTAGCAGCAGCTGAAATTATAAATACAAAAATAAGGTGACGATAAATATTTTATTTCAAAATTGTTCATTTGATTTTAAATTAATGCAATAATAACAACTAAATGTAAAAAAATAAAACAGAGCTATACGAGTATATATAATGGAAAATTGAATGTAGAATAATAATAAGAGTGTTCTGCTGTATAAAGGAAGAACATTTACAGACGTACTATAGAAGAAAAGCATTTAACTCTCAACCATTTTCAAATTTAAATATCGTATAATTTGATACGCTGAAAAATAGTCAAACGACAACAACAGCAACCCAAAACGATTTTATATTCCTCGTTTGTACATTATTTCACTTCCTCAAACTCACTCAAGGAAAATCGATATGTACTCGTATACAGCAAGTAGAAAATATAGTTTTTGTTGTTAGCCATTTTCCGTCTTTTGTTTATGATAATTCAATTTCAGCAATAATAAGAAATTTGTTCTGTTCGATTAGTTTTGTTCTTTGTCCCCGAACATATGTTGGAATGCTCGATAGCAATGCAAATTTGTTTATGTCAACAATATTACTGGGTTTTACAATCCTGCCAATTCCGGAGTAGAAATTTATTGACGAATGCGAAATAATCATTTCTATTAAATTTAATTTACTTTATAGAATTCTCCAACGTCGCATTTTTGTAAGCAGAATTGTAAAAGAAAAGTCAAATGGTTTGCCTAACTTTCCACCAGACTATGTCCTTCATAGAAAGGACAGATACAATTTTGACACCAGTTGTTAGAGGCGGTAGTATTTTATTTACTGTAAAGAATTCAGTCTTCAATGAAGTGATCGCCTGCAATCCCTGCCTTGATGTCATTTCCGTTCGCATCAGACTAGCTTACAATACCTCGATTGTCGCCGTCGCCGTTTATATTCCGTACGGATCCGACCGGGATGTCTACAACACGTTTATCAACTACACCGACTCAGCCGTTATACCTTCAGACTTTAACTTACCCGGTATATCTTGGAACGACGTCGACGGTGTGTTCTCTTCTTCCTCGACCAACGAAAAATCATTGACTATCATCGATTACTTTGCTTCCATATCAATAACGCAGCTTAACCACTTCAGAAACAGTCGAGAGAAATTCCTGAACCCGCGCTATTTGCCACCGACGTCTTGCATGCCGATGTTGCTCCGTGCTTGAACTTCACTGGACGTGAGAGCATTCATCACACACCAATCACGATGAATATTTTTTATACTAAATGTACGACTAATTAATTTTTCTAACGATTTTCATTTTTATTTTAGAATGGCCGACTACGCATCCTTGAATGAATTTCTCAGCACTGCCGATTTGGACTTTTTACAGAGCGGTGCGGATTTGAATGATACGGTGTATAGATTCAACGAGCTTCTCGTAGAATACTATCCCGATTTCGTTAACGCCCGCAATGATTTTAAGACCCTTAATTGGTCGCTTTTCAATAATTACGTAGTGCAAATCGAGCAAGTTTTCACATCCAATCCCAAAAAATTTTGGAACTTCATTAACAGCAAGAAAAAGGTATCTGGTTTTCCGTCGAATATGTCTTATCAGACCTCCACCGCCAGTCAGCCATCCGACATTTGCAATTTGTTTGCCAAATTCTTTGCATCGGTTTACAAGCCACTTTGGTTAACAGACACCAGGTTCCCTACTACTTCCACCTCCTTTCTACTCGATCATTTCAAACTTACCGAATAGGAGGTTCTGGATCAACTGGCCTCTGCAGTTACCTTCTTGTTTAACGAACGCCTTCGTCGTGGTATTTTTCTAGATCCCTGGAAAATATAATGCATTCGTCCAATTTTCAAGGCGAGTAATAGAAATGAGCTAAGTAATTATCGTGGGATCGCCATTCTCTCTGTATTACCCAAACTGTTTGAGTCCATGATTCACAGAGTATTGCACTTGCATAACAAGAGACTTATTTCTCTTTTTCAGCATGGATTTTATCTCGGTAGGTCTACCGTGTCTAACTTTTCCTCATTTTGTGGACATCTATTTGACAGTCTAAGCTCCAAGCAGCAGCTTGACGTTGTCTACACAGACTTCGCAAAGGCTTTCTATCTCACTGATCACTCCATTCTTATTAGCAAGTTGGAGTTGCGTTCTTATCTCTTAGATCGTTGGCAATCTGTTAGGATTCTGGATTCTTTCTCCCCATTATTTCGGGCGCCATCATCCGGCGTGCCTCAAGGTAGCCAAATCGGTCCACTATTACTTTCATTATTTATTAACGACATTGTAAAATGTTTTAAGTTTGCCAACTGCTTCCTCTTCGCAGATGACATGAAAATTTTCGCCCAGGTCTCCAGCTTGTTAGACTGCCAAATGTTACAGGATGAATTAAACCGCTTTTGCAGCTTTTCAATTAACAACCTACTGGCTTTAAACGTGAGTAAATGCAAAACAATTTCTTTCTTCCAAATCCGCTCGCGCGTTTTTTATCAATATCAACTGTACAACGAAACCGTTGATCGGGTTGAGTTCATTTCGGATCTTGAAGTGATCTTTGAATCCGATGCTACATTTACCAGATATGTTAACGCCATTATTTCAAAGTCGTACATTATGCTTGGCTTCATTAAACGAAACTGCAAGGACTTTCGTGACCCGTAAACTTTGACATCATTGTACGTATGCTTTGTTCGGTCCATTTTGGAGTATGCATCTCCTGTTTGGTTACCCTCCTAGCACTGTCATTCTGAGAGGATTTAGAGTATCAAGAAACAGTTTATTTTGTTCGCGCTACGGCGTTTACCACCCACTTCTGCGCTGTTTGTGCGTGATACCATCAATTCCCGTGTCGATTGTATCGACTTAATAGCACGTATCAATAATTACGCTCCCGAACGTCGAATGCGTCAACGCGATGAAGCTTTATTCATCGACCGAGCGTTAAGGTCTTTCTGATCCAATTCCGAGGGTAACGCGGGTGTTCAACAAGGTCTACGAAGCATTTGATTATCACTTGTCGAAAAATTCATTCAAGAAAGCTTTATATAATCTTTTGTAGTCGAGCTCATGCGCCGTAATTTTTTTTTTGTTTACTAATTGATTTGTTGTGCCGATTGTTGTCACTGTAGGCTTCATTTATAAATAAATAAAACCCGCGGATATTCGTTCCTTACCATGAAAGTAACAGGGAATGACTTGATTTTTCTTAAAATAATTGAATTTTGGTTACATGGAATCGCTTCTGCACTGTATACCTATCCATCGGGTTGTCTTAATTTGTCTTTTGTCGTTATCAAAATTGCGTAAGTTAGACTGGATTGTAGCAAGTAGATTTGATTGGAAAATTCCTTATTAACTACGCAATTATTTATAACCATGGTTGGCATTGATGAGACCTTGCAACGATTCTGAACGATCGAAGAAGTTCCTCAGTTGAAGATCTTAAAAGAAGAGCTTCAAAAAGCTTATATCCTACCACATCATGCAATTTTGAAAGCCACCAGCAGTAGAAGTCAGGCGATCCCATACTAACTGAAAATTTGATGGTGGGACCTAATGTTTAATCGAGCCTATTTCAAATCCTCACGCGGTTCCGTCAACATCAATACGTTATCGGGCAAAACATAGAAATGATGTACCAGCAAGTCTTGGCCGACAAAAATGATACTCAGAGCAAATCAATTCTATGGTGAGATGCCAAACAAGATCTAATCAAATTGAAAGAAAACGTGTTAGAAATTTTAAGTAGCGTGAAGCCTCCGCTACTTAAAATCTCTAACATTTACGAAAACTGTCATTCAACGATCTACATATATGCGGAATTTATTGTATAAGGTAGACGCTAACAATCTAAAAATTCTTGCAGATCAACCAAGCTTTATCAATGTATTAGGATTAGCTTGGGATACCTGTATGGATCACTTCACTTTTCAAGTGAATTTCAAAACCGAGAGCAAAAAGGAAATGCATAAGAAATGAAACTTTCTGTCAGAGGCAGGAATGATTTTTGATCATTTGAGGCTCGTATCGCCTCCGAATAATCGGATGTGATGAAACCTTACCACCAGAATCAAAAGCAGCATTAATCGATCTTCGAAAAGACCTCAAAACACCAGAATTGCACATTTCACGATGCATTGCGTCGTCCGTTAAAACAAGCATAATTCTTCATAATCAAGAATTCATCTCACACCTAATCTGGGCAAAATCCACGGTGCTAAAGCAAGTTGGCATTCCGAGGCTTGAGTTGATGGGTGCAGTACTATTGAGCAGACTGGTAAATCAAATCACAGATACGTTATCAATCACGATTTCCTCAGTATCAATGTGCACAGATTTAAAAATCGTGTTGAACTTTCTATTCAGTCAGCCAAGACGCTAAAAGACATTCGTAGCCAACCAAACATCTGAAATCATTGGAATAAAGAAAAAAAATTTATGGATACATGCGTTCCGTTCAGTTATAATCCGGCTGATGAACTAGGCGGAAGACATAGCAGAAGCAATATTTAAGAGCAAACAATGGTGGAGTGGTCCAGCTTGACAAGCAAGAGCTGAAAAATGATGGCCAAATCAAAAACGAATCTCTAAGACGAAGAAATTAAAATTGAAATACACAACACCATAATCTCAGAGCCCAAAGGTATCGACCAACATAACGTCATACGCAGGTGTTAAGTAAAACATATTCAAGCTACTTCAAATTGCAAAATGTTTTCTCATATGTGTTAAGATTTTGTAATAACATCGATGCCTCCAAAACAACAAACCGATTTCCGTAAAGAGCAGGCTCAAGCAGTTAAACCCGTTCCTGGATATCGAAGGCTTTACCTACAACAATATACGACCAACAATAATATCATCCAAGGCACCAAGCGCCACATCCATCACCAATAATGTAGATACGCCGATAGGGGAGAATATAATCAGGGGAAAGAAGTCACCCAGAACCCTAAGATGATGCAGTAAATAATGGGACAGCTACTTGAAGACAGGGCGGCAAACACTGTGGCATTCAGTGCAGTAGGGGTAGACTTTTGTGGTCCATTTAAAGTTCATTCCGTAAGGCGAAGAGGTTCGATTCCATTAAAAGCATACTTATGTACTTTTATATATTTTAGCACTCATGCAATACACTTAGAAATTTGCATGGGTCTCACAGCCGAGTCATTTCTAATAGGCCTATGTCACTCGATATACTGCGATAATATTTCTAGTCTTTTAAAGGATAAAATACATTAGCAATTCATCCCACCTCCAGCACCAAGTCAAGGCGGTTTATGGGAAAGCGCGATGAAGTCTACCAGGACACAAACCAAATGAAACATCGGCGCTGAGATACTTACCCTCGAAGAGTTTTCTACACTGACCATATAATTGGGTATACTAAAGGGGATACTAAATTCTAGGCCCATTTGCCCTAGCCAGAAAGATGAACTCAATTTCCTTACGCCTGCGCACTTTTTAATCGGGCGTGCAATCCACCAAATGCCAAAAGAGTTCATACCATACGTCATCCAGCTGGATCTTCGATATGTTGTACCAAACTATGTACCTTACTAGACACTACAGAATGATTAAACCAAAGTTTTGGTTTCATTTGTCATAATTCGAGTTTGCCGTCAACGAAACAGACATTCAAATGGGCGTAAACGAAGTTGACACTCGCGTCATTTGGGCCATACTCAACCAACAAGGCGAAGTGTTCAAATTATAACACCAGCAATCAACAAGTAATGAATAATATAATCAGTCTAACTTCGATTTACATCGATTAACTTCGATTTCGAGTAAGTCGCTTAGAGGCGGCGGATTACTGATTGCCGTAAAATATACATTACTTACCCGCTAAACGACCCGCTTTATCATTGCAGATGATTTTAACTTGTCTGGTTTAGACTGGATAGATGTTGAAGTCTTCTCTACAACATCTTTCATGGACGCAAGAGCATTATCAATTATAGATTGCTTTGCTAGCATACCGACAAATCAACTAAATTGTAATAGCAAAAGCCGCGGTAAATTCCTGGAACTGATTTTTGCTAGTGATGCCTTGTATTCCGAGGCTGCTCTAGCATTCACGATACTCCGATCACGATAAATATTTTTCATGAAAAATGTAAATCTACGGTCACAGGGATACATCGAATAGCGGCTAGTGACAAATGATGGCATAAGTGGTGCTCTTTAAAGTAAAATTGGTCTCATCAAACAACTACGAAATTTTCCCATTTTTTAATGCTTTGGAAAATGGAATCGCATATAATATTTTGGCGGTTTTCGGGTTTCAGTGTATTAATTACACTGTGCTAGTTGAAAAAAGTGACAAGCTGGGCATCCAGGGGTTAAACCTCATTCGAGTACGCTGAATGCAATAGTGCTAGGCCCATTTCAAAGTTAGTCCCCATTTTTGAGATATCGCTTTCGATATGTTTTGGTTCTGAGTCAAAATTTGTCAAAATATACACCCATTTTCACGTTGATACCTCTAGAAGCATTAAGATTTTCGTTTTGCGTTCTTCAGCAAGGTTGTTGCACAAGCCAAGGCAAACAACTTTGCCGAACATATCAAGACCAAAAAAATCACATCCACCATATATGTGTGTTTTACTTAGAGTAGGTCACCAAGATTAGGCTAGGTAAGAGTGGCTACTTCCGCACACTTAGACCAGTAGAGGCCCGTCTTGATACCACAGAATCCTATTTTTGCTTTACCCCTGTTCAAAACCATTCGGAGCTACGTACGTATATCTCGCACTCAACAGTACGCGAGGTATGAAAGGCTGTCCATAGTGTACACGCACAAATACTTATGCTTTCTGTATGATAGTGCCGGACACGAGCATAGGAAGTTATCTAAAGTCTCTTCCTCCTCTTCGTCCATGCAACTTCTATAAAGTCATTCGTCTGTAGACCCAGCCTTCTCGCATGTTCCCCAAAAAGGCAAGGTTTTGTGTGACTGCGGCTCCTTCCTTACTGTCTAAAGAAACATATGTCCATACCTAAGCCATTTGATGTCCAGATGATATGGATAGATCCACAAGGACATGATCCAGTACAATCCATAACATTCATGTATTATATTCTCGGTACCAATAGAAAAAAAATTGGTTCGTTGACATACACTGCAATGACATATGCTCAACTACCGCATTCGCATTTAGATGAAATTCCTGTTCTGGAAAGATCAAACCCATCGGAAGAATATTTACCACCAACATTTGAATCTGATGAAACCGGAGACACATCTGCATCAATATATCAACCATCAAATGTCTGTTTCAACTATTGCAGCGGCAAGCCATTCATTTATCAAAGGATTTAAAACAAGTGAGCATTTTGGCTCCAAATGTTCGAATATATGAAGCAATAAATCGTCATCGTCATTTTTTTGCATTGATATCCGTGGTTTCATATCCACAATGCGCAATGCATATACTCCCGAATATTGGCGATTGTTTATCGGTTTCTCCAAAAGCAGTTTGGAGGCAGTTCTCCTTCACGTTACCAACTCAAAAATTCCATTCCAATTGCACTCAGCACAAACACAAAGGAAACTTGTACACGAATACACGTTTTAAAGGCGACCAATACAACGAACAGAACTGGGTTTTACGTGAGAACATTAGATTGCGATACGACACATCGTTGAGGCTTCACTTGTGCCAATTGAAAAAATTTTGCTACCACCACTTCATATCAAGCTTGGAGTAGTTAAACATTTTATAAAAGCGCTGAATCCATATGGAAATGCGTTTTCCACGGTTAAGTGAAATGAAAATAAAAAAAGGTTGGTGTTTGAATCTATTCGAATCTAAGTTTTGATCAAATTAAATTTAATTTCGCATCTTGTTTTTTATTACAGGAATACTTAATGGACCAGATATTCGTCGTTTGACGAACGATGATTCATTTGAAAATGCCTTCAGTGAATGAGAGTTTCTGGCATGAAAATGTGTAAAAGAAGTTATTAAGAATGTTCTCGGAATTAATCGATCCGATGATTGGTGCAAATATATTGAAAATATGCTGACCGCTTTTCATAATATAAATGTTTGAATGTCCTTGAAAATACATTTTGTGCATTGTCATGTGGAAAAATTCGCCAAACAATCACCAGCCGAATCCGATGAGCTCGGTGAGCGTTTTAACCTAGTGACGGCAAGGCTCAAACATTGGTACAGCGGCAAAAAGCTATATGCACTCTTGGGTGACATATGTTGGAATTTGCAAGAGAAAGAAGATCCCGAAGATGATGCTGTATAAGATAGCGGAAATTTCTCAGCGGAAAATAAGAGATTTCGCTACTCGCCGCAAGTGGCAGCACAATCACAAAAGAGAATTTATTTTGTTATATAATTACCAGCGGAAATATTTTATTCATTTTGTATCTCTTTTTTCACTAAATAAAACATCCCAGCGGAATAAAATATTAAAAGTGATCCTTAAAATGACAAATTGATTGATCTCCGAAGTAAAGGAACTCGGTGAATGAAATCTTGAAATTTAGCAATATTCCGTCTTCCCGCCATTCTAAAAGAATGACGATGATATTTGGATAAAAGTATTGATCAGGGGTCCAAAACTTAGGACAAAATTCTAGGATCTCTTCTTGCTAGACTAAACTAGGCCATTTCATAACCAATACTTTTGAAAATTTAAATTTTTTTATTACTTTATTTTCTGTTTTTGGCCAATATCTCAAAAGCTTCCACTAGTAACCAATACTTTCGGTTGTTTTTCTAATAGCTTAGGTCATACTGAGACTACCAGGAAATTTTGGGGAAAATTGATGGATTACAAATTTCACTATAATTTTTTGATTTTCTGAGGCCATATAAGTTATTTTCAGTTTTTGGTCAATATCTCAAAAAATTCCACTAGTAACCAATACTTTCGGTTGTTTTTCTAATAGCTTAAGTCATACTGAAACTACCAGGACAATTTATGGAAAATTTATGGATTAGAATTTTCACTATAATTTTTTGATTTTCTGCGGCCATATAAGTTATTTTCAGTTTTTGGCCAATATCTCAAAAACTTCCACTAGTAACCAATACTTTTGGTTGTTTTTCTAATAGCTTAGGTCATACTGAGACTACCAGGAAAATTTGGGGAAAATTGATGGATTACAAATTTCACTATAATTTTTTGATTTTCTGCGGCCATATAAGTTATTTTCAGTTTTTGGCCAATATCTCAAAAACTTTCACTAGTAACCAATACTTTCGGTTGTTTTTCTAATAGCTTAGGTCAGCCTGAGACTATTAGGAAAATTTTGGGGAAAATTGATTGATTAGAAATTTCACTATAATTTTTTGATTTTCTGCGGCCATATAAGTTATTTCCAGTTTTTGGCCAATATCTCAAAAACTTCCCCTAGTAATCAATACTTTCGGTTGTTTTTCTAATAGCTTAGGTCAGTCTGAGACTACCAGAAAAATTTGGGGAAAATTTATGGATTAGAAATTTCACTATAATTTTTTGATTTTCTGCGGCCATATAAGTTATTTTCAGTTTTTGGCCAATATCTCAAACACTTCCACTAGTAACCAATACTTTCGGTTGTTTTTCTAATAGCTTAGGTCATACTGAGACTACCAGGAAATTTTGGGGAAAATTATAATCCATCAATTTTCTCCAAATTTTCCTAATAGTCTCAGGCTGACCTAAGCTATTAGAAAAACAACCGAAAGTATTGGTTACTAGTGAAAGTTTTTGAGATATTGGCCAAAAACTGAAAATAACTTATATGGCCGCAGAAAATCAAAAAATTATAGTGAAATTTGTAATCCATCAATTTTCCCCAAATTTTCCTGGTAGTCTCAGTATGACCTAAGCTATTAGAAAAACAACCAAAAGTATTGGTTACTAGTGGAAGTTTTTGAGATGTTGGCCAAAAACTGAAAATAACTTAGAAGGCCACAGAAAATCAAAAAATTATAGTGAAATTTGTAATCCATCAATTTTCCCTAAATTGTCCTGGTAGTCTCAATATGACCTAAGCTATTAGAAAAACAACCAAAAGTATTGGTTACTAGTGGAAGTTTTTGAGATATTGGCCAAAAACTGAAAATAACTTATATGGCCGCAGAAAATCAAAAAATTATAGTGAAAATTCTAATCCATCAATTTTCCATAAATTGTCCTGGTAGTTTCAGTATGACTTAAGCTATTAGAAAAACAACCGAAAGTATTGGTTACTAGTGGAAGTTTTTGAGATATTGGCCAAAAACTGAAAATAACTTATATGGCCGCAGAAAATCAAAAAATTATAGTGAAATTTCTAATCCATAAATTTTCCCCAAATTTTTCTGGTAGTCTCAGACTGACCTAAGCTATTAGAAAAACAACCGAAAGTATTGATTACTAGGGGAAGTTTTTGAGATATTGGCCAAAAACTGGAAATAACTTATAAGGCCGCAGAAAATCAAAAAATTAAAGTGAAATTTGTAATCCATCAATTTTCCCTAAATTGTCCTGGTAGTTTCAATATGACCTAAGCTATTAGAAAAACAACGGAAAGTATTGGTTACTAGTGGAAGTGTTTGAGATATTGGCCAAAAACTGAAAATAACTTATATGGCCGCAGAAAATCAAAAAATTATAGTGAAATTTCTAATCCATAAATTTTCCCCAAATTTTTCTGGTAGTCTCAGACTGACCTAAGCTATTAGAAAAACAACCGAAAGTATTGATTACTAGGGGAAGTTTTTGAGATATTGGCCAAAAACTGGAAATAACTTATATGGCCGCAGAAAATCAAAAAATTATAGTGAAATTTCTAATCAATCAATTTTCCCCAAATTTTCCTAATAGTCTCAGGCTGACCTAAGCTATTAGAAAAACAACCGAAAGTATTGGTTACTAGTGAAAGTTTTTGAGATATTGGCCAAAAACTGAAAATAACTTATATGGCCGCAGAAAATCAAAAAATTATAGTGAAATTTGTAATCCATCAATTTTCCCCAAATTTTCCTGGTAGTCTCAGTATGACCTAAGCTATTAGAAAAACAACCAAAAGTATTGGTTACTAGTGGAAGTTTTTGAGATGTTGGCCAAAAACTGAAAATAACTTAGAAGGCCACAGAAAATCAAAAAATTATAGTGAAATTTGTAATCCATCAATTTTCCCTAAATTGTCCTGGTAGTCTCAATATGACCTAAGCTATTAGAAAAACAACGGAAAGTATTGGTTACTAGTGGAAGTGTTTGAGATATTGGCCAAAAACTGAAAATAACTTATATGGCCGCAGAAAATCAAAAAATTATAGTAAAATTTGTAATCCATAAATTTTCCCCAAATTTTCCTGGTAGTCTCAGACTGACCTAAGCTATTAGAGAAACAACCGAAAGTATTGGTTACTAGTGGAAGTTTTTGAGATATTGGCCAAAAACTGAAAATAACTTATATGGCCGCAGAAAATCAAAAAATTATAGTGAAAATTCTAATCCATCAATTTTCCATAAATTGTCCTGGTAGTTTCAGTATGACTTAAGCTATTAGAAAAACAACCGAAAGTATTGGTTACTAGTGGAAGTTTTTGAGATATTGGCCAAAAACGGAAAATAAAGTAATAAAAAAATTAAAATTTCAAAAGTATTGGTTATGAAATGGCCTAGTTTAGTCTAGCAAGAAGAGATCCTAGAATTTTGTCCTAAGTTTTGGACCCCTGATCAATACTTTTATCCAAATATCATCGTCATTCTTTTAAAATGGCGGAAAGACGGAATATTGCTAAATTTCAAGATTTCATTTAGTTCCTTTACTTCGGAGATCAATCAATTTGTCATTTGAAGGATCACTTTTAATATTTTATTCCGCTGGGATGTTTTATTTAGTGAAAAAAGAGATACAAAATGAATAAAATATTTCCGCTGGTAATTATATAACAAAATAAATTCTCTTTTGTGATTGTGCTGCTACTTGCGGCGAGTAGCGAAATTTCTTATTTTCCGCTGAGAAATTTCCGCTATCTTATACAGCATCCGAAGATGGCACGAACGAATCAGAAAACTAAAATTAAAACACTTAAGAAAAATATTAATTTTTTAGGAAATAGCTAAGAAAAATCACCATAAAATCAACTGAATCGATTTAAATTTCTATTAAATAGTTTCTATTGTATCTATATTTGTCGATGCGATGTTTATTCGATCCTATAAATAGACAAAAAATGATAAAAAAGTGTTTTTCGTCGAAATGAAAAGAAAAAAGAACAGTAACACAAAAATGTGAATTTAGATGTGGTTTTTCGGTCTTGATATGTTCGGCAAAGTTGTTTGGCTTGGCTTGCGCAACAACTTTGCTAAAGAACACAAAACGAAAATCTTAATGGTTCAAGAGCAATCAACGTGAAAATGTAAAACATGTCGAAAGCGATATCTCAAAAATGGGGACTAACTTTGAAATTGGACTAGCACTATTGAATTCAGCATACTTGAATTAGGATTCCCCCCTGGGTACCCAGTTTGTCACAAAAAAAAGTTTGCGATTCAAGCACAGTGTTATTGGCTAGATCACAGATATACTACCGAGTAGTGGCTAGTATCAAGTGATGGCGTAAGACGTGCTTTTTGAAATAAAATTGGTCTCATCAAAAAACTATGAGATTTTCACATTAGGAAATCTCGTAGTTTTTTGAAGAGACCAATTTTATTTCAAATAGCAAATCGTAACATCGGTTTCATTATTGTGTCAATCTACATATATATTACTGAATATTTTATAAGTAAGACATACAATATTTTGTCTTACTTATGTAAATATTTTTAAATTGTGAATTTAGTGTTTTTATTTCAATCAAAATTAAGTTTTGATAATAATTTTTAATTAAATAAAATTCGTCTGTTATCAGGTTTCTATTGATAACATTGCTTTTATCGACTGTTTGCTTTTGTTAATTTAACAAATTATTTTTTGTTAATTTTGTTGTTTTGTTAAAAACTCCACATCCGTGGTTTTTGTATGGTACAAAGAGCAGTGTTTGTAATGCTTATCCATGTACCACCCGAAAATATAAAATGTGGTTTACATACATACGAAAAACTGAGATTAAAATTTAATGAAAATATTAAATTTAATTTATAATAAACATTTAACATAGACATAATCTCATTCTTTTAATGAACCATAAGAATATTTTATTATTTTCTGAAAAAAGAATTCATAAATATAAAAATATAACAACAACAACAAGAAGACCCAGCAGTCTGGAGAAAGTTAAAGCCGAGAAAAAGTTAAAAAATTATTACAACAACCAATGTAAGCCATAAAAATGTAACATCTGGTGTTAGATAAGATTAACTTGAAATACAACAACGCTTTGTGTGGAAAATGAATTTGAAGATTTTCTTCGTCTACTTCCGTATATTAGTCTCAATAGATAGAGTAGCATAAAAATAAGCAGAACATAAAATCCTAGAAAATGAATAATAACATACATAATATGCTAAATAATTTGTGAATGGTAAAATTATCTATTTGGTCAGAATGCAAAGTGGTACGAACACCTAAATCTCGTTCGAAATACAAGAAGACCATTCGATAAGAATATCGAAATTTTTTTGCAAATTCTTCAGACTTTCGTTTCTTTTGTATGTACCAGTATCTATTACACATAGAAGAAGTAAAAATAATTTTTGTTAAATGCTTTTCATTTGATAGCAGCAAACATACATACAGATACGAGGAAAATTGAAATGAAAAATGATAAAAAATTATGTTGGATGGTGTAGTTGCTAGTGTGCGGAACAATAAAATATGGCAAAAACATTACTGTTGATGAATAATGGCATTGGGATTAAATTTCAACATTTAATTAATGAAAGATAATGTAAGATACTATTTTATATCGTCTATGTGTGTATGTGTACGTACATGCTATTTCTATTTTTTTTATGTGTGAATGTATGTGCTTAATGAAACATGTGTATTTGAAGGCTACATTATATGGGTTGTAAATTATGTTCAATTTTTTTCTAACAGCTTGGGGTTAAATTTTTGACATTAAATGATTTTGACATACTCGAGACGGTATATTAGTATATTTATGGGCTTATTTAATTAATTTACGTAACTATAACGAAAAGGTTATAATGGTTGTATGCCCATAGTTCAAAATAATTTGATAGTAAATAGGATTTATGAAATATAAAATGAGCGTTTGAGCTTCCATTCCTTCGAAGCGAATGGTTGTTTGATGTTGTTTAAATTTTGTGGTCGATCGTGTGCCTATAAAATGATATTGATCATTGATTTAATATCAATAATTATTAATTGATTGTGAGAGAACATTTAATTTTTGTTAAGTAAAAGCTCGTTTCCCCTCGCAATAAAATCAACCAGACCCATTTAAATAACCACACCTTCATGTTTATTTCGCAAGGTCACAATTTGTGTACTCAAATTCCACGGAAATTTCCTCTACCTGCTTAAGCTGCGGAAAACAAAGCTGTTCCGAGTAATAGGCGGATATAAACCAGGTTATATTCTTCAGCTAAGCTGAGGGTAACTTGTTTTGAGTAATGCTCAATTGGGGGCCTAGATTCGGGACAAAACGGTTTGGTATAGTAACAGCCAAAAGCATTCTGGACTCACTTAGTGAATCTCAAATAACACGTAAACATTTCTATGAACGTCAGTTCTTTAGTTTGATGATAACACCATCTGGTAGAAGTTGAGCGTTCCTCTTGCTAGTATACTTAAACTAAATATCACAAAGCTAAGTAATTGAAATTTTTTTTGAAATATTTGTTTTGGTTTAAATAAGTTTCTTTATAGGGTTTTTTTTATTTTGGAGATTACACGGCATTTTTTGGGTAAGTATGGAGATATGAGTTCAACGTAATAAACACCGACCCAGATACCAGGGTGTTTTTCTAGCTGTCTTACTGGGCGGAACAGTTGTTGTGTTGGAAACCCTTTTCCTTTCAGCCGAAACCGCGTTGGTATCAAAAAATTATACTTAACAATAAGTTGCCGGCCTCACTAACATTTATAGTATGGTATGGTAAGGTAAACATTATGTTTACATAGAAAAGCCCCAAATACAGCTATACGGTTGATTCAATTCACGAATGGGTTGATGAAGCAAAATTTCACTACGTAGTCCTTACACTAGATTACGTAGGCCTTACGGAATGATCCTGATATTGATATCCCAGAATGGAATTTATGGCTCTCAAAGATTTACGTCCACTGCTAGTTTTAAAGATACATTCTTCACCTAAGGGTGGTCATATAGAAATCGCAGATATGCGTTAAATACAATAAAATTTGAAGCTACACGAATGGGTTGGCAATTGTGTAGCAAAACATAATAATTCGCTAAGGCATTGTGATAATACTATGTAAGTGCAAAGTATTTTCCATATTTTAATAGTTTGGTCACTGTAGTCTGATGAGACGGCCGAATTTTTCAAATCAATGAATGCAAGTTTCATTAGTTCGTAACCAAACTTCCAGCGTCTTATTAGTAACCTCACCTACGTATAAAAACAATATCTGGCTATCACCCGGAATCAAGGAATTCGTACGTGATTGCAATTTTGTACGGGAATCCAATAAAGCTGATAATTACTGTCTCACTCTGTCGTTGCTCACACTCACTTCGAAACTTCCGCGCTGCGGATATACATAGCTTGATTTTCTGGGACCATATCACCGCACGGGCAAAGGTACATGTATATTTTAATTTTGTTAGATCATTTTTCAAAATTTGCTTAATGCGAATTCTATTGATGTGGTTCGGTTTGTGGAAAATCAAGTGGTTTTTATGTTTGAGGTTCCCGAGGTTATTGTAATTGACAACGGTAGACAATTTGAGTTGAATCGCTTAAATGAACTTTGTACAAGCTATGGATTCACAATTATCAAACGCAAGCGAAAGAGTCAATATAACACTGTTAGCTGCCGTACGTGTCTATATATTTAAGAAGACCAAACAACTTGGGATATGTATTTAAATGCTGTAACGTTTACCTTACGAATTACAACCCATTTTGTCACTGGCTATGCTCCTGATTTCGTGATTTTAAGACAACATCCAATTCTTCACGCCTCCATATACCTTATCATCAACTAAAGTCACTTGTTGATAATTACTTGTTACTGCCAGATGATGTACAGGTGTTGTTTTCCAAAATCCAATCTAACCTCAGTAAGGCTAGTAAAACAAGTAATCGCTACGCCAGTTTAAGAACTCGTCCTCCCTCGGGGTTAAGGTAGATCTAAATAGTTATATTTAAAATTATGTTCAAAGCAAAGCCGCTGATCAATTTGCAGCCAAATTGTGAGGTTGTGGATGACAGTGAAAAATCGTTAGGTGTTTACATAACAATAGGTAATATTTTTAATTTTGGAGTCCGAAAACTTACAATTCTTAGCGTCATGAATATTTATGTAGTTGTGACCGGCTTTATGAGACTTTATCTCGGGTGAGGATCATCCCCACGATTGTAACGACTGTTACAGCGTCGTTCCAAGCTCTCATTCAGTAGTATTTTTTATAACACTATGATACGTTGTATCCTATTCGATACAGGTCTCCGAACTGTCTAAACTGTAGAGACAAAATAATTTGAAAGAGAAAACTTTTATGTCAAAAATCGTAATTTCTGCCAATATTTTGAAAAACTATAAGTTGCAAAAGATTTTCAAAAAAAAACAAAAAGCTCCTCTGTGAGCTGCCAATTATTGACTGCTGAAAATAATTTTTCCGGAGTTTCGATACAAATTCGGATATAAATGCCGAAATTTTCTAAAATCACAAGATCAAAAATTTGATAATTACTGTACCTAATTTTATTGTCATAATTAAATAAAAGTAGCTTATAAAATAAAAAAATAAGATGGACAATTCAAGAAAACGATGAGAATGCGTAACATTGATAACAATTACATATTGGGTCTATTTTTTAATTCAACCCGAGCAAGCAGAGTTACCCTAAGTATTGCACACCGTGCAAAGGTTGAGCAGGGTCAAATAAGTAATAAATTGTTTTTTACTATGCACACTACCCTTCGTACACTGACATTAATTTCAGAGAAAAAGCTGAAGTTCACAGTTCACAAATAGAAACGTAGTGTGCATAGTAAAATTACTCAGACTGAATAAAAAAGCACGGAGTATTTTTAACAGGGCACTGCCTACTCCGGTTGAATTAAAAAATAGTCCCTAAATATATTTTCACTAAGAACAATTTTTTGTTTTTAGTATATTGAGAAATATTCTTAGACAAAAATATTTGTTCATACTTATAAGAAATTGTTTTCTTCAAATGAAATTAAATTTCTTAACTTAAGAAATTATTATTGAATTGCGAGAAAACAAAATTTTTTCAAAATTTTTGCGTGGAAAAATTACAAACACGCAGCAGCGAGAAATTTAAAGAAAATAGTCCGTTTAGCGTTAATCTGAATCTGAGTGACAATTTATTTGAATTGTTGACTCTATTGTGTATATAGAAAAAAAATCTGAAAGAATCACAACAATCAGTTTCGAACCCATAAGAAATATGAAAGAATGATTTCGTAGACTAGAAAATAATTTGCTAGTACTACAAATACATGGTATTTTCTATATGTTGAACAATATTTCAATGTAGGTAATACAACATCAATCATCGCGATCTGATGAGAAGTCGCACATTCAAGCCGCCCGTATCAAGTTATAGGCGTTTAAAGAGGAGCCTTCCAACACAGCACCTCGTATTAAATAATCATTAATATTTTGAGAAATAACCATTTTTCTTTTAAATAAAGTAATTATGACTGTTTAGTTAAAAAGTATTTCAAATTTTAAAAAACTTTCAGAATTAAATTTTTTAAGATTTTTTTTTTTCTGTACCATTTAACTCTAACAATTACTCTACGTCAGGAAATATTTTTTAATGGAAACATAATTCAGACTCTTAGCTTTCAGAAAAGCTAACAATTTGTCATATTTGCTCTATGTTATCTAAAAAAATTAAAATCTCACAATAATAATTTTGAATTTTCTTTATTAGACACAAGTATGTTGGTACCAATTTGTAGCATTAAATATTATTATATGGCAGTGAAGTATGTCCTAAATAACAAAAATAAACAAGTATTAGTAAATACACTGTTAAAAAACTATTTAACAAAAGATTTTATTTTACATTCTTCTTGCCTGGAAAATTCTCATTTTTAATTATTGTAGTTTTACAGAAGATAACATTTCAAAACCTCTAAATGCAGAGTATAGAAAATTTGCGTACAATGCCACTATGTGGAAATTAGACGATAAGAACGTTTCCATAAAAATAGGATACTTCTGAATTTGTTTCTGGTAAATTAAATCAATTTGTTCGGTATGAATAGTTTTAGTTTAAATAAGTTTGTCGGCAAATGTCTATAAATAAGGTAACACAATCAAATGAATCAAGTTTCTTAATTGAGAGAGCAGTATCCTTTTTAGTTCTGCTAAATCAAGTCGATTTTATTAGTTTGCGTAATTTTTGTTAAAATAAATTCTAGATATCGTAAACTTTGTCTGTGAACTTGTAAAACAGTTAACTGCCATTTCCAAACAGAGAGTTGAGATATCCTATTTAGTTGTCGTAAATGAAGACGATTTTATTGGTTTCAATAAAATTTGTTTTGATTAGTTCTGGATATCTAAGGGCTTGTCGAAAAATTCCACCACGTGCAAGGAGCCATTTTCATATCTAGTTGGTGATAGGTATCATTTTTTGCTCTCGCAAATCCAATCGATTTTATTGGTTTGAGTAGTTTTAATTTAGATAAATTCTGAATATCGTAGAGTTTGTCTGATACTTTGACTAAGTGCAAATGTTGGTACCTGAAACAGTTATTTGCACTTAGCGGAATTTTCCGACAAACTCTACAATATTCATCTAGAAATTATCTGAACTAAAACAACTCAAACAAATAAAACAGATTAGATTTGCGAGAACGAAAAATGATACATATCCCCTGCTATGAAAATGGCTCTTGATTTATTTGATTATGTCAACCTGTAGCTAATATTTGCACATAGCGGAATTTTCCGACAAACTCATTTTTAGTCTTTTATCATTTTTTAGTCTATTGAAAAGTCATCTAAATTTTTATAATTTGGGACATATTTTTTCCGTATCGAAATTAGATAGGATAAATATTCCCAAAATAATTTTATTTTTGAAAGATTTTACACCACACTCGTTACCATATCACGCCTAATTTCCTTTTGCTAGTGAATGTCAGAATCGACCTGCTGGACTTAAAGATTGGTGTGTGCAGTTTATACTAAACAAACGATTAGTATTCAGAAAATTGCAGCAAGAACGGGAATTTCAAAATCAATAGTGCACAGGCAAATTAAAAAAGAAAATCTCCATCGTTCCAATATCGAAAGCCACCAGACATTTTGGAAAATGATAATATATTAAGAACAATTTTTACTGACGAAGGTGCTTTTACTCGGGACGGATGTATACATTTACACAACTCATATTATTCATCATTCAATTCCCCATTTAAAATTTTTAAATCTTTTTCAACATAAATCCACAGTAAACGTAAGGTGTGGTATTTTTGGAGATGGATCCAGTCCATAAAATTTAATTTTTTTAGGAAACCAATTTGAATAACTTCCAACGGGAAGAAGTTCCATTGATAAATTTGCGATGTATGCGGTTTATGCATGATGGAGCTGCACCATACGCAGAAGTTTACGATCCCACTTAAATACCTTGTTTCTAAGGCAGTGGATTGGCCGCGGAGGACTTACACAGTGGCCGCCAGGATCTCTGGATCTTAGTCCATTACACTTTTACCTCTTGGGCCACTTAAAAACTAAAGTTTATGCTTCATTTATCCCAGGTACAGAAACTTTAATTGCTTTAATATGTGAAGCTCGTAACGAAACCAAACGAGACAGAAATGTGTTTGTAAAAGTTAGGTGTTTGAAATGCGTAACCGTTAATGGTGATGCTTTTGAGAATTTACTGTAAATATTTGTAATTAATATTATTTAGCTCAAGTTCATATTCGTACCAACATATGCTTGCGTTTAATAAAGGAAATACAACATTTTTATTGTGAATTTTTAATTTCTTTAGTACAGCAAATATGACAAATAGTTAACTTTTCTGAAAGCTAAGAGTCTGAACTATGTTTCCATTTAAAAATATTTACTGATGCTGTTAAGAGTTAAATGTTTTTTGTAAATTTGAAATACTTTTTACCTAAATAGCCATAGAATGTTATCAGCTTTTAATGGAATTAAACGCTTTTAATGAATTTTAATGAAATTAGTACTTGAAAATAAAAATGGTTATTTCTAAAGATATTGAAATTTCTTAAATACAAGGTGCAGCCTTCCAACAGGCTTCTTTTTAAACGTCTACAACTTTATAGCAGGGTTTAACGTGCGAAGTGATATAAATAACCTTACCTTCGTTTTGATCAAGGAATCCAACGGTATACCATTCGTGTCAGCTACTTAAGAGACACCCTGTTTATAGCAGTCAGCAATTCAAATATATTAATAAAAATGTATAGTCGATCCAGAACTCTATAAGGGACGAATAAATTTAGGGTTTAAATAATTCGAATTGAGGAGCAGTGTTGCGCATCTACGCCTAGTTCAGAATTGTCGACATGTTGGTGTCGAAAATAGCATAGACAGTTCATTTTGGCGTGTACAATGTCGAAAATTCCCCGAATGTGTAAAATATTCATATAGACATTGTGGATTTTGACTTTTTTGATGATTTCCCCATTATTTTTCAGTACGAGGTTGCGATGTCACAGTTTCCAGTTCTAATATAGATATAGTTCTATAGTTCTATATTGTGAAAATTATAAATCAATGTTGACAAATCAAATATGTAAGATCCCGGAAAATCGAAAAATGTCAAATATTTTTTCTGTATCCAGCGCTGCAGTTCTTTAAGATGCATTTTAACGAGGCCTAATCAAATATGTTTGTGCATATCTTTGAAAAGGATACTGCACAGTAAAAAATGTCAGTGAAATTTACACGTTTTTAACAATGGGCAAAATTGCCTACCCTTTTCATGTAAGTTTACTTGCGATTTGAAATTACTATTGGTAGGTACATTAAAATTAAATTTATAGTTATTCAAGTTCTAATTGGTTTTCAAGAGCAAAAGGCCGCAATAAAACGTCTTCGAACATTTTAATATTGAACTTCACCCGGATAATTACAGTATTCTATGTCACTTAGAATATTGTAATTATGTCACTACTTATATGTCACTTTACTTGTTACATTTGGAAACTGTTTTGCAGCAGATACAAAGAATGTTTTAGTATTTTTGTGACTGGGTCAAAAATCATTTTCCGAAAAGAGCTGATTGTAAAATTTGATGCCTGTGGGACAACATTTTTGTTAAATTAATAAAATTTCTACTTTTGGAAGCAATTTGCTTAAAATATTGACGTTTGCTTTCAAATCTTAGGGTTCAAAATTGTATTAATGGTCCGTATAGTTTGATAAGCAAAGTATAATCTTTTATATAGTGGTGTTTACGTATCAAGTTTTTATTGGGAAATAAATCAATTCTGAGTGCGAGGTATCTATCAAGCAATCCATCCAAACAATTAATGTCACTATACGTTATACTAACGGGTGTTTGCCCAATGGAACTTGAAATTGTAAAATATAAAACAAAAAATTAAATTTTTATGAAAAATATACTCTGGCACATCTCAGTATACTCTGGCAAATCATCATGAATAGACTCACGCTTGAACAACGCTATGAACTTATTAAAATTTACTTTGAAAATCAGGCCGGGGATCGCGTTACGATCAATGGAGAACGTTACCGCACCATGATCAATGATTTTTTGTTTGAAAATGTAGATCACATTGATCCGGACGAGATGTGGTTTCAACAAGATGGCGCTACGTGTCATACGGCGACCGCAACCATCGACTTATTAAAATCAAAATTTGGCGATAAGTTGATTTCGAGAAATAAACCTGTCAATTAGTCACTGGTTTATGCTGATAAACCAGCAACAATTGACGCCTTGGAGTCCAGCACGGTTAGTGTTATTCGTAACATACGGCCAGCAGTGCTTGAAAAAGTGGCCCAAAATTGGACGTCCAGAATGCGATTCATCAAGAACAAGACGCGGTACCCATATGCTCGAAATCATTTTCAAATATTAATGCCATATATATTGACCTTTCGAATAAAACAAAAGTTTTTATCGGGCTTAAAAAACACCCTTTATGTGACGATACCAGTTTGTATTATTTCTAAAGGTAATATAATTTCGAGAACTCTGTCATTTGGATCTTTAATTTTACCAATGGGAAGACCATTGGTTACATGAACATTTTTTAACTTATTAAAACAAGAGTCACTTTTAATTCCTCTATTAGTAGTGGCTGTAGAATCTAAATATGGATTTGGTACGTAAATCGCGGCGGGTTCGGAAATTATTTTTAAATTCTGGTAAAGTCAAATGGCAGTATCTACAAAAATATTCAGCAGAACTAAAATTTTCTTAAAAACCTTCAATTTGGTGTAAACTTAAGTTATCACCGCAAATTGCAATTACTGAGCCTTCTAAATATACCTTATTTTCATTAATAATTATTCCATCTTCTTCTAATATTTTTAAATCTGCTATAACGTTTTGAAAGACAGCATTAAATCCGAAAGTTTTTACATGTGACTCAGTACAAAGGAAACAAAGCATTATATTATTGATGTGTGATCTGTTATATGAACCTGTAAATTGCCGAGAATAAAATAAACGCCTAAGAGCTTGTGTTTTGATTTGGCTGAGCCCAATGGATTGCAAACTTCAAATGCATCGACGTAAAACAAAAGCTCAATTTTATTTTTGTTATAAAAGGATCCATTATTTTTATAAACTAGTCCGTCCTTGTATTCTTTAAGTGTACAATAATTTTTTTCCTGATTTAAATTGAAATTTGATGTTATTTGTGGATCTATTAAAACTGATTTTAATGTTTCCAATATAGGAATATAATAATAAAACCAAGGTTTTTGGAAATTATTTGGGTTGAAGTGTTTTGATTTCTTTTGTAAGTTGACCGTGCGTTGCAGGACACCAAATTCAATTTAGGTAGAATTGAAACTAATAGTGCTTCTTCACACCAGTTTTATCTTCTAATTCAGTAAAATGTTGTTCAATAGCCTTAATAACTTGCCTCGTTAACACTTCTGTACAATAATAAATTTATCGGCAATTACAGATATTATATACGTTCGGGAACATTTAATTCACTTTTGAGTTTTAATAATAGGTCAAATGTGATGCTTTTAATATCTGTAATAGAATCAACACATTCTTGGATATTTAAGAATTAAGTTAGGTAAGTTGGATATCTATATTTAAGTTGGAATGCTCTATAACTGGAGCTTCTCTAATTCTATGAGTTACGCTTTCTAATAAAAAATTGACTATTCGTTTCAACATCACAGGACTTGATTTGCAAAAACTGGACTTAATGATGACCATTTAAGTGATTACGAAAAGTTTTTTCGTTCATAAAAATTTTCAAACACCCAGATAAGGAACAGTTTATTTTGATATTAGAAGCAGATCTCAAATGTTTCATCACGTGGCATAATACGTCTTGTAAATTAAACGATTTGTATAAGCAGGCATGGTAAGAACAAAAGAAAGGGTTTTCATTTGTTATTATTCCTTTCGGAGTTTTTCTGTGACTTCTATAAATATGAGAGTAATAATTATTAATTTTTGAAATAACTTTCACAGGTATTATACAGGCATTTAAAAATAGGCCCGACTTCTGATTTATGTATTCTTAAGTGGTAATGGTGTTTTGTTAATGAAGAGCAATGAATGTACAAGCAAACATGACTGTGAACTGTTTCGAAGAAATAGAAGCATGGATTTAGGTTGATTTTCTAGGAATTACAAAAAATATTGAAGACGCTGGTTCCACAAAACCTAATTCAAGTGATTTTTAAGTTAATAAGGCTCGTGCATTAATATGCTTATAATACTCACTTAAAAACAAGATACCATTACAATATAACCTATGAGGCGGTTAAATTAATTTTGCAACAATTACAGAATCAATACTGACTGTTTGAGTTACGCCATATTACCATTGCACCAATACTCGAAAAACACGCTGGATATTTCACCTTAAAATATTTGCGTACGTATACCTGTTCCACTGACCTTTCTTCAGGTTATATTATAATTTATTTTTAATTTAACAAACTATAATACTCATTAAAACACTAAATAACTTTACGTCACAATAATTTAGATTTTTTTAAATTGAACATCAATAATGATAATAAATTTTGTTCTGTTCGTTTTTAATCTCGATCTCAAATTATTTACTAATATACCTTATGCTTTACCTTCCTTTCGCACTCACTGTATTTATAAACGTGTGCTGCTGTTTTTAGTGTGGGAGAAAAACCTAGGCAAAATTATTTCTGCAGCACGTATTATGCACGCTTTTACCTGAAATTTTAATTTATTTCGCCATGACAAGTGCATAAAACGCACAGTAATTTTAACTGACAGAACGTTTACTGAACATCTGACTGAACCTTCTAACTGTATATTAAAATTACTGGCGATAATATAGAAGTATGCTTGCAAAAGAATGGAAGCATGAAAGTAATTCTCAATGTTCAAAAAAATTTGCTGTGTAAATGTAATATTAAATGAATTTTCTAGTAAAAATTACTAAATTATGTGATTTTACGTAAAAACTGCTTTTTACCTAAACAAATCAGTAAAATTCGAACTGAAAATTCAATTTTGCTACTGTGTGCGTCAACCCCGATTACGCAAGTATATCATACATTTCTTAATCAACATGGTGGCAACAGACATAGCGGCCTCATGTATTGGAGTGGGTTTACCGAAATTAGTTTTGAACTGAATGATAGCTGTTTTTAATCCTTCCATGAATTTGTGCTTTAAAATTTTATTGCGCGGTGATGATATTGCTCATTGAAGTACCATGGTTCATAGTTGTTTATTTGGACAGTTTTGTATTTGGTTTAAAAATGTATCTATGTATGTGTATAGTTGTACAATTTAACATAGATATACTGAGACAGCTAAATTATATGCAACAAACATTCATTTGTCTTATCATATAGTTCTCAGTTCTCGCGATACATAAAACTTGAGTTCTAATTTTTCAAATGTGAGGTAGAAACGAAGCTTCATGGAGCCAAAATGGTTCCATTAACCAGAAATCCTAGAATTTGGTCTACATTCTCTGCATTGTCGACGTTATTTTTTAATTATCTGCTAACATTTTCTACACATCTATAATATTAATTATCTATGCGGTGTAAGATAAAGCGGCACAGCACTGCTGAGAAGATTTTTTGGTTAACTGAATACCCAGCCGTTGTTTCTGTTTGTTAACAGGCACTTTTTGCATATGAAATTTAAAACAAAACATTTTTAAAAGTACAGAATATGCTTCACATCAGATAATTTTTAGTAGACATTCCATGATTGTGAAATACATACCAAAAATAATACCAAAAATGTACACTGTTAAATTCAAAAATATTCCAATTGGATTTGTTTTGTAGTGAAATTGAAACACTTTTAGATAATCTTTAACATTTATACTAGAGAAGTCCCTGAATCCCTAATAGTGTCGCTGTAAAGATCAAATAATTTTCTAACAATTTCAGATAAACACGAGAAAATTGTGATATAATTCACTAAAGTTTTTTCAATTCTAAAGAAGGTTTTTTTAGACAATGTTTCTACTTTTATATCTCCGAATCTAGAGATGTTCACGGGGTCTCACCTATATGGCTGAATAGCTAAGTCAAAACCTCACGTGTGTGGTGAATAAGGTTGAGATATGATGATTTGTAAATTGTCCAGCGTATTTTAAACAATAGTGGTTTTTGATTTATATCTATTTTCAAATTTTTCTGTTGCCGCTCCTTGAGATGTTCATAATTTTTTTAATGTATTTTGGGATAGCATAGATAAAATTCTAACATTGAAATAAACATGGTTATTTTATGAAAATATTTACTGTGCCATATACGACTTAGAAGTTTCAAGAATTTGAATAAATGTTCAAATTTTATTTCACCGATCCTAGAGATGTTCACGGGGTCTCACCTACATGGTCAGATAGATCAGTCAAACCCCTATGTGGGTAATGAACGGTATCTAATTATGATGATTTTTAACTAGTCCAGAGAAATTTTTACGTTTCCGGTTATATCGCCCATCCCAGAAATGTTCACGGGATCTCTTTCATATATTCGAATAAGTCAGACAATTTTCTATCAATATTGTGAAAATGGAACACGAATGATGATTTTCATATGCTGTTTAAGTTAGCGGACATTTCTCAGCGGAAAATAAGAGTTTTCGTTACTCGCCGCAAGTGGCAGCTCAATCACAATAGAGAATTTATTTTGTTATATAATTCGAAATTTCTTATTCCTTTTGTATCTCTTTTTTCACTAAATAAAACATCCCAGCGGAATAAAATATTAAAAATGATCCTTAAAATGACAAATTGATTGATCTCCGAAGTAAAGGAACACGGTAAATTAAATCTTGAAATTTAACAATATTCCGTCTTTCACGATGAAATTTGGATAAAAGTATTGATCAGGGGTCCAAACCTTAGGACAAAATTCTAGGATCTGTTCATGTTGGACTGAACTAGGCCATCTCATTACCAATACTTTTGAAAATTTAATTTTTTTTATTAGTTTATTTTCAGTTTTTGGCCAATATCTCAAAAACTTCCACTAGTACCCAATACTTTCGATTGTTTTCTAATAGCTCAGGTCATACTGAGACTACCAGGAAAATTGGTGGATTAGAATTTTCACTAAAACTTTTTGATTTTCTGCGGCCCTATCAGTTATTTCTAGTTTTTGGGCAATATCTCAAAAACTTCCACTAGTAAAAAATCCTTTCGGTTGTTTTTCTAATAGCTTAGGTCATACTGAGACTACCTGGAAAATCTGGGGAAAATTTATGGATTAGAATTTTCACTATAATTTTTCGATTTTCTGCGGCCATATAAGTTATTTTTAGTTTGTGGGACCGTAAAAATGTCTCTGGACTAGTTAAAAATTATCATAATTAGATCCCGTTTACTACCCACATAGGGGTTTGACTGATCTATCTGACCATGTAGGTGAGACCCCGTGAACATCTCTAGGATCGGTGAAATAAAATTTGAAAATTTATTGAAATTCATGAAACTTCTAAGTCATATATGGTCCAGTAAATCTCATCACAATTGCACCCTGTTCGAAACTATCGATAGTCGAAACTTTGAACTATCTAAAAGTATAAACGTGACCTTGTGAACATCCATAGGATTTTTGTTATTTGATTGTTTTCACAATAAATCGGGTTCGTAGCTTATTTGGGAATGTCAATTGGGTAAAAATCCTATTGGAGAAAATACCAAAATTTCCATTTGAGAGTAAAATTGCAAACGAAGAAGTTGTAAATTGAAACCATGAAGAAAATCATCATTCGTGTCCCATTTTCACAATATTGATAGAAAATTGTCTGACCTATTCGAATATATGAAAGAGATCCCGTGAACATTTCTGGGATGGGCGATATAACCGGAAACGTAAAAATGTCTCTGGACTAGTTAAAAATCATCATAATTAGATACCGTTCATTACCCACATAGGGGTTTGACTGATCTATCTGACCATGTAGGAGAGACCCCGTGAACATCTCTAGGATCGGTGAAATAAAATTTGAACATTTATTCAAATTCATGAAACTTCTAAGTCATATATGGCACAGTAAATATTTTCATAAAATAACCATGTTTATTTCAATGTTAGAATTTTATCTATGCTATCCCAAAATACATTAAAAAAATTATGAACATCTCAAGGAGCGGCAACAGAAAAATTTGAAAATAGATATAAATCAAAAACCACTATTGTTTAAAATACGCTGGACAATTTACAAATCATCATATCTCAACCTTATTCACCACACACGTGAGGTTTTGACTTAGCTATTCAGCCATATAGGTGAGACCCCGTGAACATCTCTAGATTCGGAGATATAAAAGTAGAAACATTGTCTAAAAAAACCTTCTTTAGAATTGAAAAAACTTTAGTGAATTATATCACAATTTTCTCGTGTTTATCTGAAATTGTTAGAAAATTATTTGACCTTTACAGCGACACTATTAGGGATACAGGGACTTCTCAAGTATAAATGTTAAAGATTATCTAAAAGTGTTTCAATTTCACTACAAAACAAATCCAATTGGAATATTTTTGAATTTAACAGTGTACATTTTTGGTATTATTTTTGGTATGTATTTGACAATCATAGACATTCCCCAATTTCTAGTGCTCGTACGAATCTACGTTCAAATTATGTTTTATTTTTGTTTACGAGTACGACATTAAAAAATATAAAGTATATGTAATTTAAATCTTAACTATCTGTTATACTACAAATTCTATAGAAATATACATTCTGTGTATAAGATGATATGCGCACACATTAAAATTACTGCAATAAATTTTACGTTCGACAAAAAATAAATTATCTACTCCATTACTATGTAAAGTACTGTGTACATTGTTCAAAATTATTTATAGATAAACGAGACATAATATTCTTGAGACATCTTTTGAATTTATGTATTATCACTGGAAATAAAAACAAAAATATGATCCCATATCATAAACCAAACACTACCAATCAATCTAATCTGAAATATTTGTTTAGAAATTCACATATCCAAAGTGTTTTTTTATTGCTCTGCTCCGGCAATAAAACGTGAATAACTGCGTTCTAGTTTAGAACCGTAAATATTCTAAATGAATAAATAATCTAGAATTCAACAACAGATTTACTTAACCAGTATTCAATAATATCCACTATATACACAAACTTTATGTATTTTTGGTGAATTATCATAAATTACAAAGTCCCACACCACCAAAAAATAATAAAAAGCTAAAACCAAAAAAAAAAAAAAATTAATGGGATTTTATGATTTTTAGCACAGAACATTTTACATAACTCCTAAATATGCTGTTTGTATACACACATTAAACTGTGGAAGAGGTTCCCATGTTGAGTTACACTTAGACATATTCATACATTTAAACCGTAAAATTATAAATTTTCCATGTACCAAACAAAATGTACGAAACAAAAACACAAAAAACATTAAGTTTCATCTTCATAGTTATTACACGAAAATGCATTGTTAATCCGTGCATATTGTACACAGATATGTGGAGTAACATAATCTTTGAAACATACACGAGGAACAAAGATCTATACGTAGAGATATAAACGTATTTAAATTTTACAACCTGACATTTTAAGAATTTTATTGTAGTTTAGTGTTCTGATTGTTTTTTGTTGTACGGAGATATTGTTCAATGTTATTGCAATCGGAAAGATTTGGGTCACACATGGAGTAATCCTGCTGTTTAAAGTTTTGAAAATTTCAGTGTGAGTTGCTGGTAAGAATCGATTTGTATACGAGTGCATTAATCCTATACAACAGTGTGGGGTATATTGGCAAATTCTTGGCATTTTGATAATGCAAAAATTACTTGTTGACGGGAATTGATCAGCCAGCAGTTTTAGTATAAAATGCTAGTATAATGGGGCAGATTGTCTTACTTACAGTTAATACCTTTGAGAAGATAGCCCAAGTGGGTGGTACACCAATATCAACATTGGTAAATTCATTCTCTGTGTAGACTCGCCCTATGGATTCTGGGGAGGGCCGTCTATTGCATTATCAGGGAACATCGAAATCCGTTCCAGGGAAGACCAAATTTACAAAGATCACCGATGAAGAAAAATAGAAGCAAATCGGTAGCTGACCAAGCGATACTTTTCTAACGTTATAACTAGATTTACTGGACAAACATTACACGAAATAAATGATGCCGCCGGAAATTTTACTTTGCAAATAGCCGAATCTAGTAAAACATCTATTGACCTAGAAAAGGAGAATATGAATGTCTTGGTGAGGCTAGAGCATATGGAGCAATTATTTGCCAAGCTAAGCGAAGAAATTGAGTATCTAAAGCAATAAAATGAAAATCTAAAAATGAATCGGGGATTCAAAAGAAGACTGCGATATAGGAAGCATTGAACCAGACAAACTCAGTTATTTCACTGATGAAGATGAATTACAAAGAGAGAAGGACTGGATCCTAAAGAATAAAAAACAGTCCAGGAAGAGTAAGAAAAGAAAAGCTGAATCGTCATCTAAGGCTGAGCAATTACCATTTAATTGGTAATCAAGGAGAAAATCTAGTCCAGATTCAAACGATGTTCTACCCAAAGCCCATCAACCAAAAGGTAGTAAATCTACCAAGAACATTACAACAAATTTGGTGCAACCGACAGAAAAATCACCCCCACCAATAAATATTGTGGGTGTAACCAGTTACTCAGAAATTCAGTCACTGATGAAATCGGTTACTAACAAAGACTATAAGGTAACAGCGTTAAATAATGACGTTTGAAAATTAATACTCTGGACTCAGATACTTATAGAACCTTATCTATGAAATTGAATGCTGAAAAGTATCAGTGGTTCACTTACGAAAATAAACAGGCTCGACCTATAAAAGTCATGGCAAGAAGTTTGCATCACACTTGCTCAAATAAAGAAATAATGGAAGACTTACAAAATAAAGGTTTTAAAATACTAGATGCTGTGAATATTGTTAAAAAAGAGAGAACATAATTTCAGGAAGGAAATCAAATTATCAGTAAAAGGGGACTCCCTCTTTTTATGCTAGTATTTGACAACAAAGAGAATGTTCAAAACATTTATGGAATAAAAGGAATTTCTTCACATGAAGGTGAAAATTGAACCAATGAGGAGAACCACAACACGCATACCCAATGCAAGAAATGTTAGGCATTTAATCACACCCAAATATATTGCGCCGGGATCCAAGATGTGTAAAATGCTCAGGTAATCATTTTTCCCAGGCATGCACAATAGGGAGAGATGTGCCAGCCAAGTGCACAAATTGTAAGGCCAACATCCTGCTAGTTATCGAGGCTGCAAGGTTGCCAACTACAAAAATTACGAGATAAAACAAGAAATCAACCGCAAAATCAAGAAAATCGAAAGGTTCAAATACCAAATCAGATGGATCAAAACCCCCACAACCAAGCAACACAGGGTAAAGAAGTTCTTTTGCACAGGTAGTGAAAGGTTTGGTACAACCAAACATCTGGGCTCGAAAAATACCCGAATTATGGAAAATGATGGTCCTTTCTTCGGGAGGACTACCTTAAACTATTTAAATCGCTTGGACATGATTTTATTATTGGAGGTGACTTTAATGCAAAAAACACCTATTGAGGATCTAGACTTACGACGTCAAAAGGTAAAGAATTGCTTCGAGCAGGGCAACATGAAAATGTGAGTTTCACTCTGGTGGTTCCCCAACATACTGGCTCAGTGATGGAACCAAGATACCTGACCTAATAGATGTTTGTGTAGCAAGAGGTATATCCCAGAACTACATTCACATTGAAGACAGTAATTCTCTAGTATTGGACCATTCCCCAGTTATCACGACAGTCAGTGAAATGGTAATTTAAAGGGCGAGTGCACCCAGATTAACAAATTCAAAAACAAACTGGATCTCTTTAGTGAAGTATTGGAGGAAAAAATCAATCTTCAGGTGCCGATAAAAAATCCCCAACAGTTGGAAGATGAATTAGAACAACTCAATGAGGCAATTCAATATGCTGCTTTGGCAAGTACCCCCATTATACAAAGTTAGAGACAAAATAAAATATGAAGGAACATAGCCACCTTTGCAGATGACACAGCAATCATGGCCATTGGAAGTAATGTCGCTGATGCAACGAGCAAACTTCAGAAGATTTCCAATGCGGTTTGTAACTGGACAAGCGCTGGAGAATCAAGCTTAATGAGAT
Organism: Nephrotoma guestfalica; assembly: GCA_963691935.1. Lineage (NCBI taxonomy): Eukaryota > Metazoa > Arthropoda > Insecta > Diptera > Tipulidae > Nephrotoma > Nephrotoma guestfalica. The sequence continues at coordinate 259,639,923 of OY829913.1, forward strand.
GAAATTCACGCATATTAACTTTACATATCAAAAGGCATCTCATATGCAAACAAAGCTAAATATCTGGCATGACTCTCAATGCCAAGCTCAAGTGGAGAGAGCACGAAAAAAGAAGAACTTAACATTAAGTTCAGAAAAATGTATTGGCTCATAGGTAAAGGCTCTGATCTTACAATATACAACAAGCTGCTGTCATATCGGCAAATACTGAAGCCGATATGGACCTACGGTATTCAACTCTGGGG
>OY829913.1:259640367-259809521 GCA_963691935.1 Nephrotoma guestfalica
AGATGAAAAGCCATAAGAAGGCATGCGAAGAACTTGAAAAATGTAGCGCATGCTATAATATCTGTTAAGTTAATTATATTGAAAATATCTTCAGGGGGCTTTCGCGACGTACTTTAAAATCGTATAAACGAGGTACGTTAAATCCAATCAAAAATACACCGAAATGTGATTAGAAAACAATAGCACACCATAATCGTACTTAACTCCCAAGTGTACGTTATAAACTGGGTACCTACGTTATAAACGGGTCTTACATGTACAAAGTACTGAACTTATTTTTTGTTAGAAGTGGCAATTTATCTTTTCATATAACTATAATCTAAGATCTAACGCTAAATCACCAGTAACCCTGACTAGCCATAACAAAAAACATTTTTTTTAACTTTTACACAGTCTTAGCTCCACTCCTATTTAATTCCTTTCCTCAGTTTATTCGGGATACGAAAAAATTATCTGCATTCTTAAAAAGTATTATACCTGGCTTCATGATTTTTATATTGCAATAATTTAAAGTTTTAGACTCACATATCCGTCTTTATTCTTATTTCGTTTTTTATTTTGTTCTTTATTTGTTTTTAATTTGGTTTTTATATATTAAGAGAAATTTTTTGTAGTTTTAACCACTTTTTATTATGGATGTAGTTTGGTAGTTTCATTAGCTTTTGGTTGTGAATTCTCCCCATTTTTTGCGAGAATTCCGTTCTTAATTTTTTCTAGGTTTCTCTTCTGAAAATGCATCCGATCAGGTTCTCAAACTCAGCGTTAATGCAGGCCATTTTTCTCTATTGATTATTACAAGTAAGGGGAGGTTGTAACTCCTATATGTCCTAGTTAACTATCCTTGCTACTCAAATATTTGTATACGACCCCGTTCTTCGCAAAGCCTAACACTCACTCGATCATTTACACTCGGTAATTTACTCATTTACTTCACATTTCATATATATACTTTACGCCATTTTGTGATCTTCTAAAACCAATAACAAATAAACAACTTATTTTATTATTTAAATTAAAGCTCAAAAGCAAAAATAAATCTAAATATGGATCTTGACAAATAAATATATGCCTTATCTTAATCTGAGCTTAGAATTGCAAATCCGCGAAATTGGCGGGGCCGACGTCTCAGCTAGAAAAAGCTTAAGTTCCATTTTAGGAAAATAACAGTACGATACATTCCACAACAAGCAAGTCACACTTGAAGGCTCAACCCGAACAAGAAATTGGCCTGGCTCGAGAAATTTATGAACCATTCGAGAAAACTTTTAACCCAAGAATGCAGTATGAAAATTTTGATTTAGGTTTAGAATTGTTTCAGTACCGTTGCAACCATTGGCAAACTCACATAGGTTGAAAAACTCATTCATTAATATCCCTGTTAATATTTTGTATAATTCAAGCCATGGATATTAACTGCCCCATTTGCAATTCTGAACGATTACTGCGATTTTTAATGCTTTCTACTTTACGATCATTGAGCGTTCCCTACACCCTACTCTGGATAAAACTAGAGCCATTCTTCAACATGCTAATAGCTTTTCCTTTGCTAGAAGATCTGAGATTGATTAAAGGGTTTTCTAATAATATTGTTATTCTGTGGGAACATCAGTCACCTTTATTACGTAGAACATTTTTCTTTCATTAACGGGGTTATAGCTCGTTATTTAACAATTCATTATTCTGTCGATTTTATTTTTGACGAGCTTGTATGTACGGCAAATTCTTATAGAATTGCAAAAACTAATTATTTTAACGTTGGATTTGATGGCTGGATAAATCAGTACTTATGAGCTCACGTAATAAGTTCAGCATGAATGTTGAGCAGCTACCCCTTAGCTAGAGTACTACCCCAATTTTTAAAGATCACTGGCAAATATTTTGAAACTTCAAAAATTTAATATTTTACTATTTGATATGATGTACCGATGTACGAGCTCAAGAAGTTCGTGTAGTTTGAATTGGATCTGCTATTTTTGGATACGTTTGGCTACATTTCACTACCAACACAATGTTTTTTTCCATTGAAGAATAAAAATGCATTTCGTAAAATGATATTTACAAACAGACCAAATCAATTCTCGATAGAAATCTAGTATTATATTCCTTGTAAACAAAATTATTTCCAAAGTAGTCAGTTACCGAACCTTACCGATTATTGCGTACAATGTTGGGTAGAAATGAAGTGCTGACTGAGAACACTGTTACAAAATTTGTGAATAAAGTTCGTTTGACTGCCATGTTAATCGAACAATACACACGTTCCGTACTGCCGTCTATTTCGTTCGAAAACAAATATGTCTGTTGTAGCTGAAAGTGTGCTTCAACTTCCAAGCAGCTCAACCCGCCATTGTTCACAACAATTAAACATCTGCGATAGGAGTTTGTGAAAATATTTACACAAAGACATAAGTATGAAGGCCTTCAATGGCCAGTTGGTTCTAGAATTGAAGATATTTGACCATACACTGCGTTATCACTTCGCTGAATGGGCCAATCCAACCAAGAGGACGAAGATGAGCATTTTTACCAAATAATCACCTTTACCGACGCAGCTCATTTTCACCTCCGCGTTTATGTAAACAAACTAAATTGCCGTATTTGGGTTACAAAATATCCACACGTGACAATTACGAAGCCAAAACACACAAAACGAATGACTGTTTGGTATAGAATATAGTCCAAATAATGATAGTGAAGTATTTCCTAAACTTTCCAAAAAATTTAAATCCGCCATTTTTATTTCAATGTATGCGTAAAACTTTGCATAAACGAGTAAATTATAATTTATATGAAATAATGCAAATAAATATACAAATCCTTTACACGATTGTTAAAATATAGAAAACCATTTAAACTCCAACTAAGTGTACTTTCCGGTTAATAAACGGGGCTAAGGGTGTTCAGTATGCTTAATTTGCAATACGATAAGTTTACGTTGTAAGCGAGTTTCCATAAAAATTTTCCATGTCCTCGGAAAACCCCCATCAAATACTAAGTGCACATTCGAGATAATGAGGATCTAATCTAACCGAAAACTACTTTCCCTTGAAAAGTTATAGGGGCTAAGGGTGTTAGTATTCTCATTTCGCAATACGATAAACTACGTACGTAGTAAGCGATTTTCCATAGAAAATTTCCATGTCCTAGGAAAACCCCTACCAAATACTAAGTGTACATCCGAGATAATGAGGTATAATTAATTGGTTTGCTTAATTATTATTAAAATATTCACAATTGTGTACACAAGTGTGAAGTTTATCCTAAACCTTCCTAATTATAATGTTTAGGATAGTTTAGGAAATAATTCATGGAAATTCCAAATAAGATAATTTTCCTTCGAAAATGAGCAATGAGACGCACTAACAGTCAACGGCGACCGTTACCGTGCCATTGCAACTGACTTTTAGTTCCCTAGGATTGAAGAGGAAGGCTTGACCAATATTTTGGTCCAACAAAACGGCACCACCGCCCACACAGTCAACGATACAATCGACGATTTGCGCCCCATCTTCGAAAATTTGTTGCCTAGCAGCAGCGATTTGATTCCGTTGAACTATTATTTGTAGGGAGCCATCAAGGACAAATGTTATAATACGAGTATAAAGTAACTAGAGTTTCACTTCACTCAAACGAATAAAAATGTACTGAAAAATCCAGTACAGCAGATCCAGCCGAGGCACAATCATTTGGATCAAATATGGTATTCTATTATTAGTGGGAAAGTGTACTCTCGAAAATAAATTACTAACGATTTGAAAATGTTTAAAATGTCCCAATAAATGGAAGTATTTTGTATTTACAAAATGTTAGTTTTGTAACGTACAAATAATAAAAAAATTGTAAATGGCGGAAAAATAGATGAAAAATATGTGGAAGCAAAAAAGCTACAAATTACATTTCATTGCAAATAGATGAAATAAGTTAGTCGAATTTAGTGTTGTTACAAAATCTGTCAGTTTAAAATTTAAATCTGAATATATAATCCCAACCAACATGTTGAAGTTCTTATAATGTCCGAAAAACCAAAAAATCTTTTTGAAAATTCCTCGAACATATTTTATACTTCCAAGTTCACTATCATGTAAAAAATGTATGTCTGCGCGTATATCTACTAAAAATTACTCTCCCTTTCTGTTATGATAGGGCTTTTCTAATCCAATCAGTTATTTTCTAACCCTCGAGGATATAAAATTTCGTTTTTATTATGTTTTATGTAGAAATATATAGGATAAATACAAAATTGACCACCGAAATTTTGTTTTGTTTTTCGAGATTATATCGGAATATTGATAAATATACGAGATGCGGGTTGCGGTCCAAGAATTTGGAGTATAACTCGCACTCGTATATATTTGTGTATATGTATCCATTATTTTGTCAATAATTTAATAAAAATAATATTTTTTTGACCTTTTTTTTGGTTGTTAGATTACATCTCAACTGGGTACAGTACATAATACGTATAAGGATACAGATTCCAGTTTTATGCGAGATCACAGTAAAATATAAACCGATATGAAAACAAGCAGGTTATGATTGTGTACATATATCGTGTATACCTCATCTGCACTGTACATGTTATTTCTATATATACGCTTTTGTTGTATGTACACAAGATTATAATTTACAAAAATAAGAAAATGTTCGTCTTCTTATTTTCTATCCTTAAGGAAAACCAAAACGTATACAGAGAGATATTTTCATTTCTATTATTATTATTTTTTTGTTTATAAATATTATTTTTCCTCTCAGACAATATTCAGTTTTTGTTGTATTAATTGAATAATATCAGCACACAAGAATAATAATAAGGAGTAGAATAAGAAAATACCGAATAATATCGTATATATTACAAGAGTCTAGCACTACACCATCAGGTTATCATCGTAAGGAAATTGTGAAGTAGTTAGAGAGTACAGAAGTACGTTCTGTGGCAATGAAAGTATTGCTAGATAATATTTACCAGTTCACCTGAACATAGAAATGTTAGAGTGGAACTATATTTGGCAATAGTCTCGAAAAGCAAAAAAAAATAAAACATTAGTGATAATTATTGTATCACAACACTGGGAAAAACTACTTGTATAGTTTTTGGGTGTGTATCTTTCTTTATTTTGCGAAAATTATATCAAACCACAAGTGTATTTTTGGTTTACGTAATAAAGCCAGCTCCGCCTGTATGTACATGTGTATGGATATATGGCATATCTGTTGTTAGTTTTACGTAATAATAATACTTGGGACATTAATGTGTCAAAATTAATTGTAACTCTAGATAAAAAAGCAAAATAAACCAAATAGGAATAAGAAAAATTCTGAACAACATAACTATTTCATGGTTATAAGATAAGAGAACGAAAAACTTAGGAAGAAAATACTAGATTCATGTATCTGGAAAGAAATTAAATGGTTTTTGTCCTCGTTTTCATTTTTGCTGCTGGTTGTTGTCGGTTTACTGGTGAAATTTATAGAAAAATATCCAGAAGATAAGTTTTTCTAATTTGTAAAATTTGTTGTGTGTGTGGTATTTTCATTTTCAAAAACTTATTTCATCATTTTTGTTTGTTTGTTGGTTGGTTTCTTTATTGTTTTATGTACGAGAGTATACAGTTGTTAAGCTTCATTCATCTTTGGTTTGGTTTTGTCAGTACAATATCATATGTTACCTTGCAACACGTTTATAATTAATTTATTTTGATATCTATAGCATTTTGTGATTTCATTTGTGTTCTACAGATTTCGAATATATATTGGTCCAGGAACAGCAAAGTGGTTTAATATTTTATTTGTACTGTGGTTTATCTGTATATCTCACTCATACCTTGAAAATGAAACAACTTTTCATGACAGTGCAGCCATTCCACTTAAATTGGGTAGAGAATCAAAAAAATATCGTTCATTTAGACAGACGTTCCTATAATTATTTATATGATGGCCATAATGAGTCTAAAATTATTTGTATGTTAACTAATCGTGTTTTGGGTTCTAATTTCGGTTTTGACCCGATTTTCGATTTGGGTTCTGCTAGCTTTACATTAAATGATCTGAAGTTTGGTCAAGAACTAGTGGAGCCCAAAAATTTTTAATGGGGCATTCGATTAGGCCATAATGAGCCCAAAATTATTTGTATGTTAACTGATCGTGTTTTGGGTTCTAATTTCGGTTTTGGTCCGATTTTTGATTTGGGTTCTGCTAGCTTTAGATTAAATGACCTGAAGTTTGGTCAAGAACTAGTGGAGCCCAAAAATTTTTAATGGGGCATTCGATTAGGCCATAATGAGCTCAAAATTATTTGTATGTTAACTGATCTTGATTTGGGTTCTAATTTCGGTTTTGGTCCGATTTTCGATTTGGGTTCTGCTAGCTTTAGATTAAATGACCTGAAGTTTGGTGAAGAACTAGTGGAGTCCAAAATTTTTTAATGAAGCATTTGATTAGGCCATAATGAGCCTAAAATTATTTGTATGTTAATTGATCTTGTTTTGGGTTCTAATTTCGGTTTTGGTTCGATTTTCGATTTGGGTTCTGCTAGCTTTAGATTAAATGACCTGAAGTTTGGTCAAGAACTAGTGGAGCCCAAAATTTTTTAATGGGTCTATTGATTAGGCCATAATGAGCCTACAATTATTGGTATGTTAATTGATCTCGTTTTGGGTTCCAATTTCGGTTTTGGTCCGATTTTCGTGTTGGGTTCTGCTATAAATCCTTATGCTTTTTCTAGAATGAGCAGAATAATAAAATTTACCTAGAACATTTAATTAGCCTAGAATTAACCTTTAATTTTCCAATTGTTTTTAAAATATTTTTTGATATGGGTTTTGCTAACTTTTTCTAAAGCTAGCAGAACCCATCGGTTTTGTTGGAAGCGGTGGAGCCCAAAATTTTTTAGTTGAGCATTCATACTATCTTGTAATGTTTTGCTGTATGGGTTCTGCTAGCTTAAGGGACGTCCAAATTGGATACACGGATTTATCACACTGTGAACCAATAAGACCAATCAACGTTTTTTATTGCAACTAACCAATTAATTTGTTCGAGACACCCGAATTGGTACAAAACATTGGTCTTTCGAGCCGGATGGAAAGCAGCTGCAATTACCTGGGATGAGCACATGGAACATATCACAACTCACAAAGTCACAAGTATCAATCAAACATTTGAACAAGAATCTGGAAATTGTTGTGTTTTGTTTAAAATAATTTATCCACTGTGTCTATAAATATCTGCCCCATTTTCTACATTGAAAATTATAAAAATACTTGCGTGGAATAATACTAACGAACAATTTAAATCATAAATAAAGTTAGTGTTGTGTTGTGATATACGAGTAGCGTGCATGATGGCCGATATTATTTCCTTAAAGAAGAGGCGTGCGTACATAAAGAGGAGCATCACCAAATTGCTCAACTTCATTAACAACATCAGCATCGCTACAACTGCAGAAGATATCAAAGTGAGACTAACGAACGTGGGAAGATATCGCGCTGAGTTCAATGAAATCGAGGATAAAACCGTTGCGTTGAATAATGAAGAAGAACTGGATACCGATTTTGAAGATAATTATTATAAAGCCGTGTCAGGGTTGCATCGAGCATTAAGAACAACAACGAAACCCATGGCATCTGCCTAAACTGCCTAAATTATCAATGCCCCATTTTTGCGGCAAGTACACGGAGTGGCAGTCTTATCACGACATATTCTGCTCCACTGTTCATGACAACCCACGACTATCTCCATCGCAGAAACAGCAATACCGCAAAGGAACACTAAAGGATGAAGCCGCGAAATTAGTAACACTGATCACTGATGCAAACTGTATCGAGGCGCTAAAAAAGTTACGAGATCGTTACGACAAAAAGAAGCACATACCATTCACGTCTTTATAAAAAATTTCATGCTCCAACAACCTATAACAACGGCAAATAATGCAAATGTAAGGCAACTCTTAGGTACGTCTGACGAAATTCTACGTGGGTTAAAGGCTCTTGGAGAAGAAGCCGAAGCTAGAGATCATTGGTTGATCCACATTTTGGTGAGCAAATTGTACGGTGAAACCAACGGTTTATGGGCTCAGGCTTCTTCCGAATATGATCTACCAACCATAAAACAGTTTTTTGAATGTCTTACCAAAAGAGTTGATGCACTCGATTCTTCAACATGTTCCGAAAAGCGCTACCCGCCGCAATACAACAATTCAAAAGCAAAAATTAGAAGTCATGTAATCGACAAATCTTCAGAACTACCTGTATGTTCGTTATGCCCGAAAGATCACCATAGGCTTTTTGAATGTAGCAGGTTTAAGGATACACCGATTGACGGCAGAAGTTCTAAAAACCCAGAATCGTTGCTTTAATTGCTTGAACGAAATTGCTTCCTGCAAGTCAACATTTCGATGTAGGCTATGTGATAGAAAACACCATACAATGTTACACGAGAATTCAATCAACCAGGAAGAACTGTATCTGCCGCAAAAATCCCGAAAGAAGATACTGCATTATATTCCGGCACACAAATTGCCATTTCAACAATCAATCAACTGGGCAGTGCATTATTACCAACAGCTTTAGTAAAGGTGGCAGATGAAAATAACCAACACCAAATATGTCGGGTCTCATTGGATTCTGGATTGCAAGGTTCGTTCATCACAGAAAAATGTGCAAAGAGGCTACACCGGAGTAGAAGTAACGCTAAATTGGCTATTTCGGGCATCGAAGCCATAACAGTATTGTTAGCAATAACTCCATGGAATAAAACGAAACCGATGTTCCTAATTGATGCAGTAGTTTTCCCGAAGTTGCTCATTATGTAAATATCAATGATTTTAAGCAATACGAATTTGCGGATCCACAGTTTTACAAAGGAGCCGAGATACGACATTATAATCGGGGCAGACAGTTTCTTCCAATTACTCTGCGATGGAAAAATAATTACCAACAACCAATTGATCCTACAAAATACTCTGCTTGGATGGGTAATTTCAGGAAAGCCAAGGAACTCGCCACCAATTGAATCGATCACTATCAACATCGATAAATCATAGGATGCTTTACAAGATTTGTTGCAAAAATTCTGGGAGATTGAAGCCGTGGACATCTCAAGACCCCCGTTATCCGCCGAAGAAGAGCTGTGTGAAAGCCATTTCCAGAATACCAAAACTACAGATGTTTCTGGCCGGTTTATAGTACGATTGCTTTTCAAAATCATACCATCTGTGCTTGGCGATTCTTATCCAAAAGCGGTACAGAGAATACATTCGATAGAGAGAAGGTTTAAAAGAGATCCAGAATTTGCTTCGTTATATAAGTCCTTTATGCTAGAATATCTAAAACTGGGACATATTGAAAAGGGTAAACAAGGAACCAACTCAGGCGAATGAGAATGGATATTACCTATCACATCACGGTGTCATAAAAAACATGAGTAGTTCAACTAAACTGAGAGTGGTCTTTGATGGATCAGCAAAAACGACAACTAATAAATCATTAAATAATTGTCTGGCAGTTGGGCCAATCATCCAATCAAGCCTCTATGAAATTTTATCTCATTTTAGGAAACATAAAGTGGCTTTTACGGCGCATATTAAAAAAATGTTCCGGCGGGTTCGTATAGCCGATGCTGATACCAAGTTCCAAAGAATAGTGTGGCGAGAAGAATCGAATATGCCATTTGACACATATGAATTGCAGACCGTTACCTACGGTACGTCTAGTGCTAGCTTCCTGGCTACTCGAACAGTGGTTGAAACGGCAAATAAATATGCAGAAGAGTTTCCCGAAGCAGCTAATCTTATTAAAAACGATATGTGTGTCGATGACTTGATGACTGGAGCTGCATCCAGAGAAGAAGCCATCAACCTCAACAACGAAATAAATAAAATACTCTAGTGAAGAGACGTTGAATGACAATGCTGAACTGGCACCTCCTCAGGAATGCTAGAAATTGAGGAATCATCGAGTAATTTTGTAAAGGTGTTGAGCTTACATTGGGATCCAAACAAAGATTGTTTTCGATTCAAAGTCAATTTGAATGAAGAACCAACTATCACTAAACGAGGAATCCTTTCCGAAGCTAGTCGACTGTTCGACCCCTTAGGATGGCTGGCTCCTGTAACAGTTAGTGTAAAGGTATTTTTCCAAATATTATGGGCAGAAAATTTAGGTTGGGACGACCAGTTGCTATCTACTAAGTTGTACGAATGGTTAAAACTACAGGGCAATCTATTAAAAATTGAAAGTATCTTGTTGGCGAGATATCTAAATACAAATCCTGGAAGTGAAATTGCATTGCATGGCTTTTCAGATGCCTGCAAACAAGCCTACTCAGCAGTAGTGTACGGCATAGTAACGAATACGGACGGAGACACGTATGTAAAACTCTTGAATGCAAAAAACCAAAGTGGCACCGGTAAACCGGATAGCTGTCAATCCCGCGATTGGAACTTTGTTGCGCGACCCTTCTTACGAAACTACTCCTAAGCGTTAAACAATCACTGAAATCTAAAATTACTCAAATAGTGCCTTGGACCGATTGGATTGGTTAAATGCGCATCCGAATAAATGGAACACATTCGTGGGAAATTGAACCAGCGATATACTATCTCACTTCAACAGGTCGCAATGGAAACACGTAGACTCCCGACACAATCCAGCTGATTGTGCTAGCAGAGGACTCGATCCAGAGAAATTACAAAATTTTGATTTATGGTGGAGCGGGCCAAATTGGTTAATGAATTCCGCTAATTGGCCAGATACTACGAGAACTTAATCAAATACGGTAGAAGAATTGCGCAGTCAGTCGTCAATGGTGCAAATGCCACAATTAAACATAATTGATGATTTAATTGAAAGAATGACAAGTTTTTCCACCGTCGTTCAGGTAGTCGCTTATGTACACAGATTTATTAATTTCACATTAAAACGCACTATAAAGGATGCTGCATCGTCTTATCTGGATGTCCATGAAATACATAAATCGAAGCTCGTTATTTTTCGTCATACTCAATCCAAACACTTTGTAATAGAGATCAAATTAATATAATCCAATAGAGAGCTACCTGCATCTAGCAGAATCAAATATTTACAACCATTCCTGGATGAATCGGGTTTACTACGGGTTTAAACGGGCTTTAGGTGATGTAGGATCGAGCAGCATGTTTAAAATGATTTTTCAATTACTTTGTCGAATGAAGCCAAGTAATTGTTGTTGAGTAGGATGAAGGTATTGTTTGTGTAGAGTCCACGTGAGTATCACCGTGAATTGATGGGGAGCATCGGAAATTGCAGGATGTTTAGTGTCGTATGAACAGCAAGTAATCAAACCAATCCGTCCACCAACCCTTAGTGTTCCCTGGTCGTCGATAAATGGGTTTAATGATCGTAGCTTACGTTCGCCTTTCAAATTGGACCCGGCGTTAAGTCGCTTAATATCTTCTGGAAAACATTTATATTGAGACCATCGCACGGCAAACATTGTAAACACTGTTAAATACAAATACATTTTAGTTTAGAATTTGCCAAAAAATCGATAACACTGAGCACACGTTCGAATTACAAAATAAAATGATTTTTACAAAATAATTTTTTGGGTTCCAAGTCATCAAAGCTTATATTGGAGAGCTGGACAACCGATACCTTCGGTCAATGATCTGGTGATTCAAGTGGTGTGGACCTTCTCACCATAGCGAGTTGTCAATCAATTGATCTGGACACATTCCTCTCGAAGCTAAATCTGCTTTGAGAGTTTACATGATCCAAGTTTACCCTTGGAATTCGATCCAAAATAAAAGAAATGCGATTTCCGATGAACGTCTTCCATCGCCTAGACACATCGAAAAGCCAAGCAAGGAAAATTGTAGAGTCCGTCGACCCAAATGTTTGTAAATTAGGAATGCTTAGGGAACAAAACTGCTGCGCATAACTTTTTTTGCTGCTATTAACCGCACTGAAACAACTCCATTTAAGTCAACTGCTATTAAATAGACCCTCGGCTGCATAAGCCTTTTCTGAGGCGTCAGAAAATTCATGTAGTTCTATCTTGGCTTCATCTATCAATGGAATGTTCAGGAATCGCGGAATTTGAATTTTCTCGAACAATATGAAATTTGAATTAATCTTTTCCCATTTTGGTTTAATTTTTTCGGGAAGAGGATCATCCCAGTCAATTTTATGAAGCCAGAAATCTTGAAAAAGGATTTTCACGAGGACCGTGCATGGGGAGAGAATTCCTAATAGATTAAAAATGCGGCCGTCTATGGATAGACAATTTTGTTTGGTACTAGGGCCACAATTTAATTTTGTCTTATTAATTTTGAATGTAAACTAAGTCTAATATTTTTACGAACGCCTCATAACTGGAAATTTCAATAAGAGGTTCCTGTTTATGTTGTGGTATGGAGCTTAGTAGTTCTTTGCTGTACTGTAATGAATACCCATTTTCTTAATTTAAATCTACCTAGTCGTAATCCTTCAACAATTTTTGCTTGCAGATGTCTGGCATCCTTAACGCTCGCACCACCTGAAAGCAAGTCATCGACATACAAGTCAGATTTTATAATGTCCTTAACGTCCGAGAGATTTAGAGGTTAAATCATCTGCAATTTGATGGAGAGTTTGCGAAGCTTAAAATGTTGCGCAGGCTGTGCCATATGTGACGATGTTCAAGCGATAATGTAATATCGGCAGATTTTTATCCTCACGTCAGACTATCCGGTGGTAGTTGCGTTCTTCCTTGTGGCGGAACATTTTCTCAACGTCAGTGGCGAACGTAATTTTGTGTTTTCGGAAACGACCTAGGATGGAAAATAATTCTTGTAGTGTTGGCGGTCCGGCGTCCAGTTTACCATTAAGTGACACACCCGATGAAGATTTTGTGGATCCGTTTAAAACGACGCATAACTTCGTTGTTGAACTCGAGTCTTTAAACACCGCGTGGTGTGGCAGATAATACGTTTGTGAATTATTCCAGCTATTGATTTCCGGTATGTGGAATAAGAAACATATTACCCAGTGCTAAATCTTCTCGCATAAACTCTGTGTAGTCCGCTTTTAGGTCAGCAGACTTGATAATTCGACGCTCCATGGCGAAAAGTCTCCGGAAAGGTGAACTACCGAATTCAGAAAATAGAGTGCTTATTGGGGTTGAATTAATCGACCTTTACGTTTCGAACCTTGGGGCAGCCAAAACTAACTGACTCTCTTTGTGATTTAATCAAACTCCCAATTATAATCAAATTAACCCAGTTCCGGGACCTCCGCGGGACCTCTTTAACAAATAAAATATTTGTTAAGAAAACGTTAAGCTAACCAGACGTCCTAATTTGAGGATGCTTGTACTTCTTTTGACGGCTTCGTGCTCCTCAAACATTATGTCCCTCCTTATCCTCCTTTAAAAAATAAATCCTCCTTGTCCTTCTTCAGCTTATTTGGAACATAACTTAAGTGATGAAATAATTGCTATTTGCGCTGATAATACTATCGTAAGCGGTGTGAATCACGAAGGCGACACAAATGCCCAGAAAAAGATTATGGAATTAATCGACAAGACTCTTTTAGGAATTGGTTGTAATGCTCATATTCTCTCGAATGCAATTATCACGTTAACTTAAAATCGTTTTACCAAGAAGCTTCAGAACGGATTATTACTATTATTTATGAACCCTAAAAATCGTATGTGGTATGTTTGGATTTCTCCTTGCCCTTTGAAATTAAACGTTTTTCAATGAATTGGTAGAACCCACCGTCAATTGGGCCTCAATTTGATGTAGCAGTGTTGTTAATTCGTCGTAGGTAAGTTTTGCATTTTCTACGATCTTTTTTAGGTCAATTTTAAGTATTTTGTACCAGCTTTCTACAACCCACTATGATGCAAGGGGTTGAAAATGCCAGGTTATTTCGTCTGCTGACAATTGTTATGCAACAATATCGTTGAAGTTAGCTATTTGACCTTTACAACCTTTTCAGCTGATTATTACCTCCAAGAAAATTCGTGTCATTGTCACTATATACATATATGGTATGTAAGTGCATAATGCACGTCTAGATAAGAACTTTTTAAGGGCTGCAATAAATGCTTCTGCAGTGAGATTGCTATTTCCACATGTATTGGTTTGGTTGATAGGTAAACAAAAATTTACATGTATGCCTTGTAAGTGTTGCATCCACTTCCTTTAGTTGGTTTTATTTGTACAGCACCGGCATAAGCCACTTGTTGAGGAATAACCACCCCAAACAACACATAAAGCTATTAACATTTCAATCAACATGCCAATCATAAGCAAACAATGTTCTAATTTCTCTGTTCCCACGCGCAACACACAAAAACACGTGTGCGTAGAAAATTTGAGAAAATCACAAACGTTAAAAACAAAAACCGTACACATGAGAAAAAATGTAATTTCATGCAAATTAAAATCCAAACAAATTATTAATTTGTTGACCCAAAACCCAATTAAAAATTTTTTAAAACAATTTAAATGTGTGACACAAAAAATTTACGAGTGGAAAACTACCACTCAGCACCATTTCGAAACAAAAAACAAAACTAAAAATAAATAAAGACCTATAGTATATAAGCCAAAAATTTGTAAAATGTAGAATAGTCAATCATAGTCAATCAAAGTTCGGTGTGCATATATTAAATATAGTCAATCATAGTCAATCAAAGTTCGGTGTGCATATATTAAATATAATCAAATATAGTCAATCATAGTCAATCATAGTCAATCAAAGTTCGGTGTGCATATATTAAATATAGTCAATCATAGTCAATCAAAGTTCGGTGTGCATATATTAAATATAATCAAATATAGTCAAAGATAGTCAATCATAGTCAATCAAAGTTCGGTGTGCAAATTTTAAATATAGTCAATCAAAATTCTGTGTGAAAATATTAAAGATAGTCAATCATAGTCAATAAAAGTTCTGTGTGCAAATATTAAATATAGTCAATAAAAGTTCTGTGTGCAAATATTAAATATAGTCAATAAAAGTTCTGTGAGCAAAATTTAAAGGTAGTCAATCAAAGTTCTGTGAGCAAAATTTAAAGGTAGTCAATCAAAGTTCTGTGTGAAAATATTAAGAGTAGTCAATCAAAATTCTGTGTGAAAATATTAAAAGTAGTCAATCAAAGTTCTGTGTGAAAAATATTAAAAGTAGTCTATCAGTAAAATCCGCAATTCATTAAAAATAGTTAAATAGTTATCTCGTTACTTAGAATACAGAAATAAATAAAGTTTGTTATAAAAGAATATTTACAAGTGAATTTACTTTAATCAACCCTCGATACAACAATTGACAGCGCTTTAGTCAAGACTATAATCAGGTAAGAATTCGGTACTACATCATAAAACCCATTATATTTATTATATCACAATACATTCACTATTTAATTATCACTTAAATTACTACTAACTAAATAAATACATTTAATAAACAATATATGCAATATTAAATAACCTCGAATAACCACAAATATCCATAGCACTTACGCAACAACAATATACGATATGATATACCCGTACAATATATACTCTTTATAAATACAATTGTCTTGAGTACCAGAAGTTCAAGACATTACACGAAATTTTAAAATATAACAGTATTTCACATAAACACATTATAACAATGAACACACAATAAACAACCAAAACAAAAAACACAATATTGGCGCTGTAGTTTACGAACCCGTGTCAACATAATCTTAAGTAAAAATAAATTCACGCGTACAAAAACAAATCTCTTAGGTCGAACACTCATCCACTAAAAAACCAATCTCCCAACTTACACACCCTTTCGCACTACCTTTTGGTCGAACACCCCTTTACCAAAATAAAGTAAACAGTCCTCCCGAGGTCGTATAACCCTTTCACCCAAATTTGCAGTTGTAAAAATTCTCTTGTTTCCCCAAAATCGTAAAGCAAAATCAAGATCTCAAATGAGCAACAAAAACTATAAATTAAATGAATTAAATGAGTGGAATCGCACCATTCAGCAGTAAATCAAATAAAACTCCAAGATCACCAACTCGAGCAAGCGAAAGGCTCAGAATAAAGTCAGAACCTAGCGAACTATACTCGAACATCATAAATCACTTAAATACCCAGCAAAAAATAACAAGCAACAAAAGTGCCCCCACAAATCAAAAACAAATTCAAACGAAAATCAACACAAGTCATACGACGGCACCAGCCAACAAAGAGGAAATCCAAGTGACAGAACCCCGAAACGAAAAATTAAAACCAAAAGCAAAACATCAAGCTAAAGAAGACGATCAAACACCACAGACGCTCGAAATCGCAAAACTTGTAACAACCAACAAACTCACAAATAATCCAAAAATGGACCAACAAAAGATTCAACAAAGTATTGCGAACTTTGTACCAGAATTCAACGGAGAGGGCACGAAACACCAAGCACACAACTTAACGAGATTCCTCGACACTGCCGACAGTATCTACGAAACCCTCACCACAGAACAGGAGCAAAAAATATTCGACCGATTGATCAAACTAAGACTGACAGGAGACGCATACATAAGGATCACTCACAGAAATGTCCAAAATTACAAAGAACTTAAGGAAATACTAGGAAACATGTATACAGAATTACACTCACTAGACGAACTAGAAAGGAGATTCAACAATATACAGCAGGCATACGGCGAAAGCATCAGAAATTACGGGTACAGGCTTCTTGAAGCCCTTGAGCAATACAAGAACGGCTATAGAACCAAGTACACTGCCAACAACATCGACGACACCTATCTAAAACACCTCAACACGAACTCCGTCCAATTATTCAAAAGAGGATTAAACAATACTATACTTAGGGAGAAAATAGCCACAATCAGAGCCAATAATGTAGATGAAATAATAAACGAGACAGAAGCCATTGAGAAGATGTTAGCCTGCACAACAAATACAGCACAGAACACAGCAAAACAGGCGGTCACATCATTCACACCAATAATTCAACAACAGAATACATACGGGAAGCCAGCAATCATCTGTAACTATTGCCAAAAAATGAATCACACTTGGGATGTATGCCGCACGAGGTTAAGCCATGAAAGAACGAACAGGTCACAACAATATTACACACACAACACAAACTATCAGAGAAACTACAACGCAACTAGACAACCGTTGAACACACACTATAATGCACCTACGCAGGAACAATTTAACAGAATAGCACAACCGCAACACGCATACCAACAATATCAAGACAAAACATCAAACCAGCAAATGCCGTCAACACAAAGCATGCCACAAGTCATCCCCAAATTCAATCACAATCAACAACAACAAACTCAGAATCAATTCACAACAGCAAACAGTCAGCAACAATATCAACCGAACCAACGCAGAAGCAATTTTGTACCAAAATACTGCTCACACTGTAAAGTAACAACGGGACACACCTTTGAAGAATGCCGCAATAAATTCTTCAACAGACAGCCAAATCAAAGGATCAATCAAAACAATCACACACCGCTTGATACCAACACGTTGACTGACACATTCAACAAAATGAGAATAAATACGATATTCCCGCAACAACCACAAAATCAATATGATTTAACACAACAAACGCAACCGGAAAACTACAACGGATCCGATCAGCCATAGGAGAGCCACTGACCTCGGATCCAATACAAACATATTTAATACAATCAACAGCATCAAAAAATGACCACGGACACACTCTCCAAATGGGTACTATCCCAGAAACCTATCTAAAAAATTTTCTCTCAAATGATCACACTAACTCACAAACAATTACACCAAATCCAAACAACGAACACACGAGCCCCAGCGCTCATAACTTAAATTATCAAGTACAAACAATTAACCACAAAATACAAGCCGCCGCTACAATTCCGGCGCAAACTCAACAAATACAAGCCGCCGCTACAATTCCGGCGCAAACTCAACAAACACAAGCCGTCGCTACAACGCCGACGCACAACTTAAACTCACACGCAAATAACCCACAAGCAAAAGCCGTCGCTACAACGCCGACGCACAACTTAAACTCACACGCAAATAATCAACAAACACAAGCCGTCGCTACAACGCCGACGCACAACTTCAACCCACAAACGATCAACCATCAATCAAAAGCCGTCGCTACAACGCCGACGCACAATTTAAACTCACACACAAACAATGAACAATTACAAACCGTCGCTACAACGCCGACGCACAACTCAAACTTACAAACAGTTAATCATCAACCAAAAGCCACCGCTACAATTTCGGTGCAAAACTTGACTCCACAAACAACCACTCAACAAACAAAAGCCGCCGCTACAACCCCGGTGCAAAACATAAACTTAACAATTACGAACTCACAAACAAATAAAACTCAGAACAGAACTGACAACACCAATCCAGAACAAAACAAATTCATCGACAAAATCTCACTATTCAAAAAATTAACATGCGAATTAATCTCAAAAATACAGAACACACTTGAAACTAACACACGAAAACTCTCATCTGAACTAAAACAAAACTTGTTACAAAAAACACATGACTTATCTCAAATAATAACAAAACACAAAAGTAACAGCAACCCCACACAAATACCAAGCTCTCCAGAAAATAAAATCACTCCTACCCTACCTAATCCAATCCCTAAATTGACAAAACCACTCACACATAACATCTTAGATCTCGACGAAACAAAATCAGACATACTACAACAACTATTATACCCAGACACTCAGTACACAGTAAATCTAGCGACAAACGACAATCTGACTCGCGATACCATCTCACCCATTATAAACAAACACAAAGTACACCTGTTAATTGATTCAGGAGCCGACTTGTGTATAATCAAAAAAAACTTTATCGGTAAATTACAGATTGACCAAAACGATACTATAACATTAGCAGGAATAGGCACCGGCTCAATCAAAACACTTGGATCCCTAAACCTTAGTCTACAACTTAGCAATAGCTACCACATCTCACACAAATTCCACGTCGTCTCAAATGATTTCCCAATTACCGAAAATGGAATACTAGGCCGAGACTTTTTCGACAAGTTCCAAGTAAATATTTCATACAGCACAAGTACTATAAAACTACAACGTCACGTCATACCCTTTTCAAACAAGTTAAATAATAAAATATCGCTACCTAAAAGAAGCGAGACGATTGTACAAATTACAACCCCCACAAACCAACTCTCAATCTGCTCAGCCAAAGAAATTCAACCAGGCATTTTCATACCCCACTTACTAATCCAACCGACGAACTACAAAGCTAAAATACTAATCGCAAATACATTAACTGAAGACATACAATTGATAAACATAAAGCCAGAAATAGAACCAATAACAGAAGAACCACAATACCAACACATTACAAAGAAACCCGACAGTAGAAAAGAACAGATAGCACAGATAGTCTCAGCAAACCTAAACACAGACAACAATACAGAAGAAAACATGACGATATTAGAACTATGCCTACAGTATCAAGACATCTTCTTCTTGGAAGGAGACAAATTGACCACCGTAAAAGGCGTCCAACACAACATAAACCTGCATACGGACTCCAAACCCATCCACGTTCAACGCTACAGGCTTCCGCAAATGCACCGCGACGAAATCAATAAACAAGTTCACGAAATGCTAAATGAAGGGAAAATCCAACAAAGTTCAAGCCCTTTCAACAGTCCACTCCTCGCTGTACCAAAGAAACCAGGTGCAGACGGCAAACCGAAATGGCGAATAGTCGTCGATTTCAGAAAACTAAATGACATCACCATCGGAGACTCATTTCCCCTTCCTAATATTAACGACATTTTAGACCAACTAGGTCACGCCCAGTATTTCTCAACGCTGGACATGGCTAGCGGCTATCATCAAATTCAGATGAACCCAGCAGACTCATACAAGACAGCATTCAGTACAGATTATGGCCACTTCGAATTTACTCGAATGCCATTTGGCTTAAAAAACTCACAAGCCACATTCCAAAGAACAATAAACCATGTACTTAGAGGTTTCCAAGGATTAAAAGGTTTCATTTACTTAGATGATGTAATCATCTACGGAAAAAATCTAAACGATCATAATTCAAAATTACTAGAGGTATTTGAAATTTGCCGACAGAACAACCTCAAATTGCAATGTACAAAATGTCAGTTTCTTAGAAAGGAAATTACTTTTCTCGGTCATCTAATTACACCAGACGGAATAAAACCGAACCCCTCCACTGTAAACGCAGTTCAGAATTTCCCGACACCGCGAAATGTGCGAGAAATACAATCATTCCTAGGCCTTGCAAATTACTACCGCAGATTCATCCCGAAATTCTCAGAAATAGCTGAACCACTAACAAAACTCACCAGAAAAGGTACACCATTTCTATACTCTGAACAATGTAAAGTAGCTCAAGACACACTAAAAAATTGCCTAATAAACCCACCCATCCTAAAATATCCAGACATGAACAGACCGTTCACACTCACAACAGACGCTAGCGAATATAGCTTAGGTGCAGTTTTGTCACAAATATACCAGCAAGGAGAATTCCCCATAGCATACGCCAGCAGAGCGCTCGGCAAGTCCGAAAGAAATTACAGTACGATAGAAAAAGAAATGCTTGCCATATATTGGGCAATCAACAACTTTAGACCATACCTTTACGGAAAAAAATTTACAGTAGTGACAGATCACAAACCACTCACCGGAAATCTCACCAAAATTCCAAATCGCATACTCAAATGGAATTTAAAACTGTCAGAATATAATTTCGAAACTATACATAAACCCGGGAAATTTAACACAAATGCCGACGCCCTCAGCCGAATCAAACACCAAGAACAACTGTTAGTAATCACGCGAGCACAAAATAAAGCAAAAGACAATCAAGAGCAAGACAAAAACACAAGAACAAATTCCCCCTCTCAAACCAATAAAAACGAAACACAAAACACAATACTCACAGAAATAACAACAGAAACAAAAAACACAGTCAAGAAAACATACCCTAAAGAAACAATACTGAACGAAGCAAGCAAAACAAGAACACTAACAACACCACAACAAGATAATGCCCACGACTGGAACCGAACAAATCAAAAAGACACAAAAATAGAGATTGTAACCGACATTAAAAAACGACACCAAATATTAGACGAATACCACAACCTCCCTTTAGGTGGCCACGCAGGTACATGGAGAATGTACAAAAGAATAAAAATGCTCTACTATTGGCCAAAAATGTTAATCGACGTTAACAGATTCATTAGGAAATGTACATTGTGTAAAAGAAACAAAAATCACAGAAGGACCAAAATGCCACTACAAATAACAGACACTTCGACTCACCCATTTCAACGAGTAGCTTTCGACATCGTAGGCCCGTTGCCAATGACAGAAAACTGCAATAACTTCTTACTGACATTCCAAGACGATTTGACAAAATTCTCAGGCGCCATCCCTATACCAAATCAAACAGCAAACACAGTCGCGAAAGCACTATGTGAATATTACATTACTAAATACGGAATACCAGAGAAAATACTGACTGACCAAGGAAGCAACTTTATGAGCAACACGTTCAAAGAATTGTGCAAACTACTAAAACTTAAACACATAACGACGACATCTCACCATCCACAAACAAACGGAGCACTAGAAAAATCACATAATACATTAAAAGAATATCTGCGATCCTTCACGGAATTAGATAAAAATAACTGGGACGAAATGTGCCACTACGCCATATTCGTTTACAATACCACACCGCATACTACTACAAACTTTACCCCACATGAACTTATATACGGACGACCAGCACTAATCCCTAGTGCAGTACAAAAAGAACCCGAACCCGTTTACAGTTATGACGATTACGTAAATGAATTAAAAGCAAGACTACGCATCGCACACACGGTAGCACGAGAACGAATCATACAAAAAAAACAACAGACAAAGATGTACTATGACAAAGACTCCAAACCCCTGACGTTACAACCCAATGATACAGTTTGGCTAGCTAATGACAATAAGAAAAACAAACAAGACGCACGATGGTTAGGTCCATACAAAGTAATACACATAGACTCACCGGTCAACACCACAATCGAAGTTAACAAAAAACACATAAAAGTCCATAACAACAGATTAATCAAACAAAATTATTAAACTAACAACTCAATTACCCTTACAGGAAATACAATGACCATCTATAACATAATATTACTATCAACAATAACGACCCTAGTACAAACAGAGTTACCTTTCACCCACCAGAAAATAAACAATACGGGAATAGTATTCGAAGTACTCGACAAAGCTATATTTTTTACCAAAAACTTAAACATTATAACCACTATAGACATTCCTGAAGCACGACAATTAACAGACACTCTCTTAAACTGTAACATGCATCTAAAAACATTATGCGACGAAATATTAGAACAAAATCCAGAAAACATATGTAAACCTTTTAGACGAGAACTAAAATGGCATATAGGACAAATAGAGAGACAAGATAACAAGTTAAAGGAAATGTACGGGAAACAGAAACGAGGCTTAATAGATATAGGAGGAAAAATTAGCAAATTTATCTTCGGAACTATGGACGCTGAAGACTCATCTAAAATATACGAAGATTTAACAACACTCAACAACGGACAAACAAAACTATTAAATTTAGAAAACCAGCAAATAGCATTACTACAATCAAACTTTGACACTTTATCCAGACCGATCATACAACTACAAAATGAAACACTAGAAATCGAACAGAAATTGAACAAATTAATACAAAAATCAAATGACCAGAACAAATACATCGAACGCAAACAGAAGTTAAACACAGAAATAACAGAATTATCATCCCTTATACTGGTACAATGTCTTCACATAACTAGACTCCAAGATGACGCAACAGAAATCATAACAGCCTTAGAAAATAAAATCTTACACCCACTAATAATACCTGTTAGTAAAATCATGCAAGTAGTAAACACAAATTACCAAGATACAAACAAAGTAATGAAAATACACAATAACTTAAGACAAATAGTTAAAATCAATCATATCGAAATTGATAGAAAAATCATAGCAAAAATCACAATACCCATATTGCCAAACGAAGAATATACAATATACAAACCATATGTAATACCCTTTAAAACACAGAACGGACACTCGATGTACATTACAGACACAGACTACTTAGCAATAAACAACGATAAAAGCAAATCCATAGACTTACACTTAACAGAAATTTCCACATGCCAAAACATAATAGATACTTTAGACGGAAATATAAAAATTTGCCAACTGACACAACCAATCAACACAATCCAAAACTCTCTTTGCTTACCAAACTTACTTCTCCACCCTCAAATTGTAACTAATCAATGCAAAATATTACCTGTCAAAGCAACAGAAAAAATCACGAAAATGGACAATTCAAACACTTGGCTATATTCAGCAATTAAAAATCTAACCATGATAATACGATGCAAAAATATTACAGAAACTGTACAGTTAATAGATCAAGGAACAATTACATTTCTTGACACATGTAAAATAATCACAGAACACTTTATTATACAAATAGAAGGAAACTCTAAAACAATAAAAATTGAACACCAACAACAAACAGAAGTACCAACAAACGATGTAGAGGCTTCATTGAAACACTTACGACACCACAACGACACAGAAAATATAGAACAAATCAAAATAAGCAACCACAACGAATACAACAGACAACTGAGCACAGAAGTACGCAAAATAAATGAACTAAAAAATACAGCAGAAGAAATAGCTACCCAGATGAACAAAAACAAACTCAACCACTCGTCAGGAATAGCAATAACCATCATCAGCATAAGTATAACAATAACAGTATCATTTCTAATACTCTGCAAATACAAAACCGCGAAAAACAGAAATACAGGGAACTTGACAGAAATTAACATACACAAAGACCATGACACAAAAGAAACGGACAAACAAGATACGAACTCAAATAACCAAAATTTAAGAATTATATAAATACTAAAACAAATTTCTTTAACCCCAATATCCAGCAACACCATGTCAAATTTCCCCGAAGCCCATCTCGCAATGATCCAACACCTCCAAAACAAGAGAGATGAAGAGTCAAGAAAAATGAGGAAAAACAACCCAATAAAACGCAACCCCCGCAAAACGCAAAAAAAAATAACAACCACAACCATACTGCCAGAACACGTCACTACCTGGTATCACCTGAAATATCCAGAAGAAAAGAAAAAGGCTGAAGCAGCGGAAAAACTAAACTTAAGAAAATACAATTGGCTCGCGAGAAATAAAATACCCGCGTATCCATGGCCAACATGGGATGAAAATAAAATGGAAAAATTAGAGATGGACGAATTCTAAACACATCTCAAAAACAAATAGTTTTTTCTTCAATGAACCCACACCAAAACTAACACTCAGGGAAGAACAAACTATGAACACAAAATCATTAGACAAGCAATTAACCATAATTTTAAAAGAATATTTTTTTACCAATTATAAACCTAGCATAAGTACAATCTTCCAAAGGAACAAAAAACCTAAAATTATTAACAAATTAAGAAATTAGAGACTAAATATAAGAAAATAAACAAAAATTTTACTATATTAGAGTATAAAACAAGTAAGAATTTCTATAGACATTAAGCACACAAGAAAATAACAACAACAAAAAAAAAAACCTCTTTTAACCACATAAATATTAAGAAAACACACACATGAATTTAAATACTGAATACACGAAAATCACTTATTTCATGCATACACAAAAAAAAAAAAAAGAAATTCCATTCATAAAAGTAAAACAAAAAATATTTTCACAGTAAAATTTATTAACATATCATACAAAGAAAAACACACACATAAATAAAAATATTATATAAGAAAAAACAAAAATGGCTTCACTCAAAAATATTGCACACACAATGAAAACCTTACTTAATAAAATACATACTTTTCATATTTCTAATTATACATATAAAACAACACAATATTGTCATCAAAACATATGCATACGTAAAAACACATAACTGTACAAAATGAGCATCATAAAAAACAATACTACGTTGCATAAAATTATACAATAAAATTTCTCATAATAAACGTACATTTTCAAGGCTGATAATAAGCAAAATGGTAATATGATATATGTAAACAAACGAACGACTGTAGGTCAAGGAACAGCAAAATACACAATAACGGCACGCGACAAAAAGACAACACCGAAGCAAGAAAAATAAAAACGGGAAATAAGATACAACCACATGTAAATCAAGGTCTTTAAGACACAGCTGGAAACTAAAGACAATAACCTAAAAAAAAAAAAAATATAATAACAAATAACTTATTACTATACACAAATTAAATACACGTATAATATTGAATAGAAAAATAATAACACTTGATAACCTAAACGAACAATATCAGAACATACAGAACAAAATACAAGACCAGAGAAACGGAACAACGACAGCATTAAAAACCGGACAAAACTCATCTCAGAAAACACACAAGCAGCACAACGAACTTCAAATCACCACGTCAACGAAACAAACCAAGGCACATATACATATATATCATATTAGCAAAAATTTTTTCAACAACCTCAAAATTTTAGCTTTTTCCAACGGGGGAAGTGTTGAGGAATAACCACCCCAAACAACACATAAAGCTATTAACATTTCAATCAACATGCCAATCATAAGCAAACAATGTTCTAATTTCTCTGTTCCCACGCGCAACACACAAAAACACGTGTGCGTAGAAAATTTGAGAAAATCACAAACGTTAAAAACAAAAACCGTACACATGAGAAAAAATGTAATTTCATGCAAATTAAAATCCAAACAAATTATTAATTTGTTGACCCAAAACCCAATTAAAAATTTTTTAAAACAATTTAAATGTGTGACACAAAAAATTTACGAGTGGAAAACTACCACTCAGCACCATTTCGAAACAAAAAACAAAACTAAAAATAAATAAAGACCTATAGTATATAAGCCAAAAATTTGTAAAATGTAGGATAGTCGTAGTCAGTCGTAGTCAGTCATAGTCAATCACAGTCAATCATAGTCTATAAAAGTTCGGTGTGCATATATTAAATATAGTCAATAAAAGTTCTGTGTGCAAATATTAAAGATAGTCAATCACAGTCAATCATAGTCTATAAAAGTTCGGTGTGCATATATTAAATATAGTCAATCATAGTCAATCAAAGTTCGGTGTGCATATATTAAATATAATCAAATATAGTCAATCATAGTCAATCATAGTCAATCAAAGTTCGGTGTGCATATATTAAATATAGTCAATCATAGTCAATCAAAGTTCGGTGTGCATATATTAAATATAATCAAATATAGTCAAAGATAGTCAATCATAGTCAATCAAAGTTCGGTGTGCAAATTTTAAATATAGTCAATCAAAATTCTGTGTGAAAATATTAAAGATAGTCAATCATAGTCAATAAAAGTTCTGTGTGCAAATATTAAATATAGTCAATAAAAGTTCTGTGTGCAAATATTAAATATAGTCAATAAAAGTTCTGTGAGCAAAATTTAAAGGTAGTCAATCAAAGTTCTGTGAGCAAAATTTAAAGGTAGTCAATCAAAGTTCTGTGTGAAAATATTAAGAGTAGTCAATCAAAATTCTGTGTGAAAATATTAAAAGTAGTCAATCAAAGTTCTGTGTGAAAAATATTAAAAGTAGTCTATCAGTAAAATCCGCAATTCATTAAAAATAGTTAAATAGTTATCTCGTTACTTAGAATACAGAAATAAATAAAGTTTGTTATAAAAGAATATTTACAAGTGAATTTACTTTAATCAACCCTCGATACAACAATTGACAGCGCTTTAGTCAAGACTATAATCAGGTAAGAATTCGGTACTACATCATAAAACCCATTATATTTATTATATCACAATACATTCACTATTTAATTATCACTTAAATTACTACTAACTAAATAAATACATTTAATAAACAATATATGCAATATTAAATAACCTCGAATAACCACAAATATCCATAGCACTTACGCAACAACAATATACGATATGATATACCCGTACAATATATACTCTTTATAAATACAATTGTCTTGAGTACCAGAAGTTCAAGACATTACACGAAATTTTAAAATATAACAGTATTTCACATAAACACATTATAACAATAAACACACAATAAACAACCAAAACAAAAAACACAATACACTCATGAATGCGTAAATGGTCTTACTGGCTGAACTCTTGCCGAGGGTAAACTTCCTATCAGTTGATGATTCCCTGGATTGATTTTGAGCCTGACACATGTAACGCATTTTGAGATTATTGATTTAGTTATCGTTCTGTCTCTTATAATTTAATTTTTTCCGCACGAATGAAAGAGTAAGTTCGATACCTCCATGAGTCATTTGTCAGCCACCTACTCGTAGAATTATTTTTAAATGGCTGAGTTAGTTAAATTGATATATTTATTTCTGTTGTTTCTGGTTACTAGCACAGAGCAGTTTTTTGTGTCAGACCAGTTGTCATACTTGAACCACTCTGTCTTGATACACATTTGGTTCAGCAATATTGACTTTCATTGCCAATTAACAATGATTCGATCCTTTCGCTCAAATTAATATACGAACTTCTAACATATTTGTAAAAGCGCACCTTTATTCTGCCTGTGACCTAACATTGCATTTCTGTCTGGCGTTCTATAATCTCTTATTCTATTAAACATATCCCAAACATCCCTGTTGTTGTGGTCCTATCTGTGATTTTGGCGGTTCAATTTAACAAGTCAAATCACAAAAGGATATTTTTTATAATTTGTAAACTGGTTTGAATCTCAATGGAACATTTTAACAAGTTTCCCATTACGCAAATAAATAATCGGGCGAATGTTGGCGAGGTGTTTAACACTCAGCAGAACAATTTAAAATCACATAAAAAAGACAATACACTTACACATATTTAAAATTCAACACCAGCATTGGGTATTAAATTTATACGGTCTACCACGTTATACCATCATGCTTGGTTTACTAAGTTTCCAAAAAAAAAAAGCAGAAAAGTTTTATACCGTATTATTTTGGTGTTAGGTAGGTAGGTGCACGGCGTACGTAAAACAGCGGAACAAAATTCGTTTTTTTAATCCTCCTGTCGATGTACTTTCTCATGTGTAATGCTTACCTGTACAACAACATTCAACACAAAAAAAAACTAGAATGTTACACCACACGATATTTTTTATATACTCCTTAATTCCTTATTTTACGCGTGATTCTACATTAAATACGTATTTGAATCTAGAGGGATATGTACCTGCGCGCATCAAGGAAGGCAGGCTTATATTGTTTACCTATAATTTGTTGTTATAAAATAATTTATTTTATGTGCTTTTTACATGTTTAATATATTTTTTAATATAATGCTTGATATATGAACATACAAACAACGTGTGTGTGTATACAACATTAATTTTCATATATAAAATGAAAAACATTTTTCAAAAAGATTTTCATTTTGGTTTATGATTTGTTATTGTTTTCCGAACTACAGGAAACCATATTTGCATATAATACTTACTCGTTTATGTGATTTGTTCATGTTGTCGGTTCTTGATAATACTGGTGATGTGCTTCGATACATATATGTCATAAATATACTTACTGGGTGCCTCAATAAAAAGTGTCCAACAGTATTACCCACAATAACGGTTACAGTATAGTTACAAGACGATCCAGTTAACATTAAAATCCGGACAAATTTAAAACCACACATTTTGACTGTTCAAAACCAGTACAAAGCACAAAGCATAACACACAATAAAAATAAGCTTTAAGCCGAGTTTAACTAGAAATTCGGAAATATTTTTTCGCGACAACCACAGAAATTTGAAAATAATTTAACTGAAAAAATTAGTTCTGCAGTGATGCCAACTCACAATGAAAATGTAAAAAATATCACAATAATGTAATAAACATATAAAGATTTTTTTTTACTTCAGCGATAGGCACGAAATGGCCAATTAAGCAGGTTTGATGAACAAGATAAAAAATTTGATGATCAGTCAAAAACACAAAATTTAAAAAGGTACCCTAATCTGTGATCAGTATTCTGAGGAACGAAGGTGAAATTCATTCGAACGTGAATGAGTTCAACTCTCGATGTGGTTAAAATCGAGTCAGTCGTTCCGCCCCAAACGGAATTTGTTAAGCAAGCGTGATCGGAGTGTGTCAAATAAAAATGCTTTGAAGTTATATCCGGGCTATTGATCAAAGCATTATCGCACCAAATATCGATTTTTGAATACCGAATGTCGGACGTA
The DNA here is from genome assembly GCA_963691935.1 of Nephrotoma guestfalica. Classification (NCBI taxonomy): domain Eukaryota; kingdom Metazoa; phylum Arthropoda; class Insecta; order Diptera; family Tipulidae; genus Nephrotoma; species Nephrotoma guestfalica. The sequence goes on from OY829913.1 coordinate 259,669,738, forward strand.
TTTTAAAGTTGGTCATATTTCATCAGTATGTGCATTGAGAAATAGGGATCAGTCAAGTCCATTTTAAATAGTGACCGAATTCAATCCAATAAAAATGTCCATTTGTGGGATGTTATCGAAAGTTTTAAAAATTCCCATGACGAATTGGTCAAAATTTGGAAAAATTGTTCAACAAACCAATCGGAGGTAAAAGTTCGGGCCAACGGAAAGATTTCGTTTAAAAAAATCCATTCGAGTCTGAACAGGAACCTTGACACTGGATCAACAATTATCATGACTGGTAACGATCATTATCGTGAATTAAACCAGCCAAAAGAAACGATCCTGAACATAAGCTTGGGCGCTCCTATTGCGGGTGTCATTGTGAAATTGGACGTTAATGTGAAATTTTTGAACTTCAGACTGAATTGACACTACATGTGGCTGCAGCAAACACAGAAAATGTTTTGGGAGTTAACTGGTTTGATGAATTTGGTTTTCAAGTTCAGCGTGTGGAAGCGGAGAAATAGTATTCGCTTTCTATTTTGAGTGGTTGGGAAATCAAAGTTGATAATCTGTCTAAGGGTTTGTTCTTTAATCAGTCCAATTAAGTCTATTGGCCGCACTCCAATGTTGTTTAAAAAGCTGCACAGACACAAAAATCTTCCAACTCGTTAGCCAGTATCAATCCAATTGAAACTTGACAGTGAATCGAAATATCTGCTGGTAGTCCAAAATGGAGTTTAACATTTTGGCTAATCCAGTACTCAAGATTGCCGTTTGGAATAGCTAGCACGCCAGCAATATATCAGCGATTCATTGAGCAGATGACAGTGGATGCGGAGTTTGTCGCAGGTTACTTGGACGACATAATCGTAGCACGTCGAGCCGAATAAGAACATCTAAAAAATCTTGAGTGGATTATTTAGGACAAGTTTTTTTGTAACTCTGAAATCCAACCAACATCCGAAATAGTTCGAACAATTGAAGAGAGATGCCTCGACCAACAAACTTGAAAGAACTGCAAGTTTTCATTGATAAGACTTGTAATACATTAATTGCATAAGCAAAATTTTCTTATTTTTGTCAAATATAACAAATTCCATTGTGAGAGCATCTGAGCTTGCGTGACTGTCCACTTTTATGATTTCTCATTTTGGCCCTGATGGAAAGGAGTGTCCGATAGCAGGTTGAGCCCGATAGTCATTTTGAGAAAGAAGCACTTTCAATAGCCTATGGCTGTAAAAAGATTCTTCAATATGTCTATTAAAGAGAATTCATTTTGGTGACGGTCATAAGCCACGTAAAACTGTTTCACCCAGTGAAATGAATGTGAAATTTGTGTGCCAAGTGAACGAATAATATCATGAAATGTTGGAAGAGTTTTCTCTGGACAATAAATAAATTTGTGCAAAAACAGCGAAAGATGCCGTCCTAGCGAGAGCTCAGTCCTTTATTTATTTATTAACATTGAAATAAGTCTTCAAATTTGACTTGAAAAAATACAAAATATAATAAATCCGCGATGGATTTGAAAATTTGAAATAACAAAAACAATAATAAAATCACTGGGGGAGCGGGGGGGAGGGGGGGGATTACATTGCCTGAATTTACTTTTAAAATTATCTTTAGTTACACAAAAATCAAGTAAATAGTTAATTCTATTGAAACTCTTACACATCGTCTTCACTGGTTCATTATCGCCATAGTTGGCTCTATGTTGGTCTAAGTGGAGGAAGTCATGATCTCTTAGCTGTCTACCGGAAACCATTATTTTAGTTGACTTTAGCACATCCGGTGCGTCGATTAGGCCTAGTACTTTTTTAGTAATTCGCGTCTATTTTCTAGAGTTGTTAAGTTGTATATCTTGCACCCGGTTAAATATGGTGGTTGTCGCTGTATGTTTACGTGGTATGGTAGACCATGATCATAAACCCATCCGTCTTTCCAGGTCAAGTAGCGTACACACTACTTTTGAATTTTCTCAATACTTTGGATATGATCTTCGTAGAACGGACACCATACATTTACAACATAGTCCAGCTGGGATCGAACGTAAGCACAATACACGATCTTAATTGTTTTCACATCAAAAATGTCACCCGTCCATCGTTTGCCAAAACCGAGCATGGAGTTCGCTCTAGCGATTCACCGCTCATTGTGCTTAGTAAAGCTCATGTTTTAAACGAAAGTTACCCCTAGGTCTTTACTTTCAACTACTACCTACATATGTGAAGGTAGGTATTATCAGGTAATAGTAGGTATTATCAGGTAATAAAAATGTCGTTAAAGTTTTCAACAACGTTTTTTTTCAGACTGAGTTTACTTGAGTCATAATTCCTCTCAGTCTGCGGAAGAAAGTTTTGACATTGCTGTTTACCGGACGGATACTGCTCTCCTTTACAGCAACAATACATTTTCACAGTTCTCTGATCATCAAATTTTCTCGAATATCAACTATCTAGCTTTCACGTCTCCATAGAGCATTTTGCCGCCTGCACAGTGGTCCTCCAACTATCTTGTTTCAACGCACTCTCCTTCCAGTTTCGACATCATATTTATCGCAAATCTTTTTCGAACGTCATCGCGCCAGCGTAGACTAGATATTCCCCATGTGACGTACAACTCTTGTTGATGGGACATTTTTCTTGTCATTTGTTCTGTTGGGGATCTTTCAACGTGGCACATGTCAGTCTCCAAAGAGACGTTTGATTTGAATTCGAAATTGATATTCGTTATCAGGAACCAATATAGAACCATAAATGAGCCAAATTACATTCCTTTCAAAAGTTTGTGCCTTTGCCGAGGGCGAGCTTGATATTTTGATATTTTGATCGCAAATGCTCCTCTTTCGCGGTTCGATTTTTACGCCGTTGCCAACCAATTCGAAGACGTACGGCTAGGCCCGATTCGTAGAACCATCTGCACATTACACAGATTCACGCCAGACTATAGCACTGGCATGGAAGATGGGTCAGCCCATGAGTTCTGCACTCCGACAGGGAGTCATAGTTGTGTTTCTTTTCATCACACATAGTAATATGATCGGGATTTGAACCCGGTACCTCCCAATCCAAACGCTAAAGCTGTTACCAAACCGTTTGCCCAGTGCGTAGGGGTCTCAATTTCCGGTTGCTACATACGCGCCTTTATATGTGCCTTGACATAATTTGCTATTGTTATAACTGATACGAGGTATTTAAAATCTTACGCGTTGTCAAACTTGTGGTCGTCTGTTTCGATATTTACCATATTGATGATCCTGGGAGTTGAAAGACGTTTTTCTTTGTTGCTGTTTACGTTCAAACCCCAGTTATTTCGCAAGGTGGACATCTGGTAAATTGTTTTTGATATAATTAGGAGTCTAGGCAAGAAGCACAATGTCATCTGCAAATCCAAAAATGTGGATTGTGTTATTGAATATGTAGTTATAAAATTCAATGCAACTTTTTCCTTCCTAAGCGCCATATTAAACAGCACACGAATCAGACACAGTCCCTTAAAATATACAATTCTACACAGCGAACCAGATGTTGTTAGCTTACAGCGACAAGTTTAATCAGAAATCTGAGACACATAAGCGCGGCTCTGAGATTCTCGCGGTTGATCCTGTCATCTACCTGCTGAAAGTCTATATAGATTTGGTTGATCGGTTGGCGCGAAAATCACATTGGTAGTTATCGATGATATTCCCGGTAAATGGGATTTTCAGGCACAATATTAGGAAGCCAGATGTAAGCGGTGCTTAAAGGAAGCAAGGCTTCGGAAGTTTATACAATAGAGATGGTCGCCTTTTTATGCAGCGTATCATATCAGTGCGGTTTTCCGTTCCTCCTGGTTTCAGATCACAACGATAAGTTCAAAGAAACTAGGTGCCAGAATAGTTCCTCCGTGTTTAAATTATTCTGCTTGGTTTTCGTTAAGACCGTGTGTCTTTCCAACTCCTGGCTCGGTGGAGAAATAGCTCGAATAGTAGTAACTTCGCCGTTCCAATTTATTAAAGTTTGGAAGTAGAATTGCCATACTCAATATCATACTCAACATCAGACTAATCGATTAATCACAATTAATCTCAAATCTCCATTCATGTATTTGATGACTGTGGATCTTGGACAGAAGGCCTTAGTAAAACTTCTGTAGCAGTCTGTTGATTTCCCGCTTTCTGTTTGAAACCTGTATACGAATTTTGTTCGAAAACCGCAACAACTTGAGAGTTGGGAGTTTTTCTGTTGTTTCATCAGCGCACAAAAGATGTAAATATAAAATTTAATTATAAATTACCATCAATCAACAATAATATAATTCTTGTGCATCTAGTAGGTTAATGAAGCTGCAGCACAACTCCCAACTCTCATGTTTCAGTTTTCGAACAGAATCTGTACTCTGATGTTTTCGATACATGAGGGCCTATATCGAAAACATCAGCTTTCAAACAGAAAGCGGGAATCAATAGACTGCTTTGCGAATGACAGAAATTTTACTAAGGCCTTCTGTCCAATATCCACAGTCATCAAAGACACGAATGGAGAGTTGAGATCAGTCGTCAATCAATTATTCGCGCTGTTTTCCCAGAGGAATTTGATCACTTGGTTCGCTTTGAGTAGCTAAGCCACTGCCTCTTTATATTTGGTGGAGTTTGGTAGTTTTCGTTGTTCTGAATTAGATGTCCAGTGATAGCTGAATGCTAAGTTTCTCAAATACTCTTCAATTTTTAGTGCATTGTTATTGCAGCGCTCGTTTTTTTTGCTTATCCGTTAAATGTGGATTAAAATTTTCAATTATATTTGAATTGAACAAGCAAATCACCACTCTCCGTCTCGGCGCCTTTATACACTTTGATTTTAGAAATGATGGTGTAATGCTTCTTCGAGATTATGACTCGATCAAATTGGTTTTCCATTCTACCATCATTTGATCGCTACTTAAATTTGTGGATTTTCTTATGTTGAAAGAAAGTACTTGGTACGACTAGGTTAAACATTATACCCAGTTCGCGGTTCGAACGATTTTTGTTTTGAAGTCGCGCACGACATTTTTGTCATCATGGCGCGGAATGTTTCTCATGATGTCGTCCAGCTCAAAAAAAATTTATGTCAACTGATTTGTCTTCGGTGGACGCGTGAGCAATAAAAATCGTGATATAATTTTTTTGGCGCAGTCTAACTGTGTATATCCGAATTTTGTTTGGGTCGAAGTTTATAATATTATGATGTAATGGCCGGTGGATGAGAGACGACTCCAAGGTATCCTCAAATCTTATGATCGTTTTAGTGGTGGGTGTATAATTATTGGTGGATTAAGGATTCCACTCCGAGACCATCTAAGTTTGTGTAGTGCATCATTAACTCACTGTGTTAATTTCCGCCTGGTTCTAAAGCTTATGTAGGTCTCTATAGATCTTAAAAACCTTAGCACGTTTCATGTTATCATTTTTTTTGCAACTACATGAAATTATTTTGATTCAAGAACCATGTGTAGATGTATGTGTAAAAGTAGAGATTGTGTTTCCTTAGAAATTGTAGTAGAGGCATATATTTGTGTTCTGTGCACTTTCAATCGGTACTAGGAATGAGGCGTTTTCATGAGGCGTTCTTCAGCTAATGAAAATTTATTTATTCATTTGACTGAGTGGAAGTGGGGATGCAAATTTGATATCGATTGTATGGTATTATCTCTCAGAGATATTGAATTGTTTGAATGACGGTGAAGTGGGTAAACCTCAGCTCAGTTGAAGCGTTACCCGGTTCATAGAGCATCATCGGTTTATAGGGGTACATTAATCGAAATCTGGTTAACCGTACAACGAAAAAAGAAAGGATGCATCACATAATACAAATGTTGCCTCTTGTTGCCTCCAAACAAAAATTAGCTGCATGTGGGATTCGAGACTTACACATATACTCAGTTATGGTCCGTATTTTATATGACGTCGGGTATCAACACACCCATAGTTGCTAAAGTGGATTTTACACTCACATTATTTTTATAATTTGGTTATCGTAACAAAAATGTTAAACTGTACTCCCGCTGTGTAGATTATGATATTGGTGATGGTTTTACCATCAGAAATCGGAAATCGAGACTAAATATTTAGAAACACCGCCACTGTTGAGTCAGATCAGCTAGCCTTTACCAATTGGGCCCCAAAATTGCAAACTAAATGTTTTTTATACTGACCATTAAAGCTCGAATCACATAAACGTTTATTGAACTGCGGCATATTATGAATTCTGCTCTGATTTAATTAAACGACCTTCAATTGATAGCGAGAACGAAAGTTTAAAAAGCTGGCGTGACGTTTACATTATCTAGATATCGTTGATATTATTTCCAAGGTCAGATATTGGGAGAAGCTAATAACTGAATTTTAATATAGGATTCTGTTACAACGGTTGCTTTTGATGCCGGTTTAGACAATCAGTACACTCAGCATTTATCGACATCATGACATTCGCAAGGTATTTATTTCTGAATGATAATGAAAAACTGAGTGTTTGAATAAAGCAGAATAAATTAAGTTTCCGACAGGTACGGTTATCTGGTTTGTTTCGGGTATAAATATTCCAGGGAATGCCTTAGGTTTTCGGGAAAAGTTAAAAATGTTGATGAGTAAAGATTTTTTTGTAAATCTACGTTTCACGTAACCAAAAACTTTTGATCATTCTTGATATTCTTTAAGTACATAATTTTTCTTGCCTTCAATTTTATTGATTCTACGAAAGAAGGTACAATTTATACAACACCACAATGTTTTAAATTTAGTATTTAGTGAATTAATTGATCAGTATACTAGTAATAATGTATTTTGTTTGGTGGTTCGTACAGAGTTTAAAACGTCAAAAATCGTGATTTCCTCTACAATCTTGGAAAACTGTTTGTGGAAGGCTATTATTAAAAATTTAATCTAGAAATTTTAAGTTCCTAGTCTTTTTTCTCATAAATACAGTAAACCTCGATTTAACGGACCCGATTTAACGGACCTCTTCGATTTAACGGACAATTTTTTATTTTCCATTTTTCGGTTACCGATTATGTTGGGATTGGGTATGTTGGATGGAAATGGGGTTCTTAAATGATTTTTGGTAGAAATTCTGGAATTTGGTCACTTGGGATGGAACTCAGCCATTTCTTAACCGATTATGATCAGATTTGGTATGTTGGATGGAAATGGGATTCTTAAATGATTTTGGGAAGAAATTCTGGCATGTTGTCACACCGATTATGATCGGATTGGGTATGTTTGATGGAAATGGGATTCTTAAATAATTTTTGGAAGAAATTACTGAGACTGAAATTCTGAAATATGGCCACATGGGACGGAACTTAGACATTTATTAACTGATTATGATCGGTTTGGGTAAATTGTATGTAAATACGATTCTTAAATGATTTTGTTAAGAAATTCTTGAATATGGCCACGAAACTCGGTATTAGACAGACGTTTTTCTTGAGGCAAGCGGCTTGTAAATCTAACAAGTTAATACTGAACATCAATCACCAGTACTTAACCACTCAAACACCCACCACTCATGGAATTGGTAGGTTGAGCGGCAGGCCAACTTCATGCTCTCACATAAAATTACGTTATAAACCCTACACAAAGAGCTCGGATAAATTTAAACTGTTCTGTATCAACACCTACCTCAAAAGCTGTTCACGGGAACATGGAATATGATGCCTTCTAGGACCATGAAATCTTCAGAATCTTTCGAACCAAGTGTAAATTTCCACCTTTGAGGTACTTGCAGTACAAGAACTTAATCCATATGGCCATATTCCAGAACTTTTTCCAAAAAACATTTAAAAATTACATTTCCATCCAGTATACCCAATCCCATCATAATCGGTTAAGAAATAGCTCAGTTCCTACCCAAATGGCTATATTAAAGAACTTCTCACCAATATCAATTATAAATTCCATTTCCATCCAGTATACCCAAACCCATCATACTCGGTTAAGAAATGGCTGAGTTCCGTCCCAGGTGGCCATATTCAAGAATTTCTTCCAAAAATCATTTAAGAATTTCATGTCCATCCAACATACTCAATCCGATCATAATCGGTTAAGAAATAGCTGAGTTCCGTCCCAGGTGGTCATATTTCAGAATTTCTTCCCAAAATCATTTAAGAATCCCATTTCCATTCAACATACCCAATCCGATCATAATCGGTTAAGAAATGGCTCCCACCGTCCCAGGTGGCAATGTTTCAGAATTTCTTCCCAAAATCAATTAAGAATCTCATTTCTATCCAGCATACCCAGTCCCATTACAATCGGTAAATAATTGATCGAGACCCGTCCCAGGTGGCCATATTCCACATGTTCTTACCAAAATCAATGAAGAAGCCCACTCTGATCCAACATACCCAATCCCATCATAATCGGTTAACAAATGGCTGAGTTCCGTCCCAGGTGGCCATGTTCCAGAATCTCTTCCAAAAATCATTTAAGAGTCCTATTTCCATCCAACATACCCAACCCGATTATAATCGATCGGTTACGAAATGGCTGAGCTCCGTCCCAGGTGGTCATATTCCAGAACGTCATCCCAAGAATCCCATTTCCATCCAGTATAAACAATCCGATCATAATCGGCTAATTTCTTAGCCTGACTTCCGTCTCAGATTAAATTCGATCGAATCGATTAAATTAAAATAATTCGGATTTAACGGACATTCGGATTTAACGGACACCCCCAATTAGTCCGTTAAATCGAGGTTTCACTGTATTATTATTTTCAAAATATTTGCAAAAACAAAAAAGCTCATATGGGTTCCATATTGTGGGCCGATTTCGACCAAATATAACTGGGATATTCTAATTTATGAAAAAAGGCAGCAATGAAGTTTTAATTCAATTAGTCGGTCCAAATCGGTCCATCGAAAGTGACAGCTTCCATAAGAGCTTTTTTTGACTTGAATTAAAATATTCTAAATTAATTTTGCAACAACTATAGTTTTTCAAAATGTAAGCGAAAAGAACGTTTTTTGATAAACTGTTTTATCAAAATTTTTTGTGAATTTTTTTGTAAAGTGGCAGCTTCCAAGGGGAAAATTTCTGTAATGAAGTTTAAACGTTTCGCTTTTACAGAAAACGACAAAGATTCAAAACATTTAAATAAATTTAATTTTGTCATGAAGTCTAAATGTTGATGGCTCTCTAGAGCCTACAATTGAGAGATCCTAGTCATTTTTAATCGAACTCGGTCCATCGGAAGTGTGACCTTCCAAGAACTAAACAATTCTAAATTAATTTTGCAAAATTATTGGCCCAGATCAGGTTTCCAAAATTCTAAGCGGACATGACGATTTTTGTCAAAAAACAGTTTTCCAGCGAAAATTCGACCCCTGCACAACCTATAGACAAACTGATTGATTGATTGGGAAGAAACTATACACTTAACCTTTTATACAAATTGAGAGATCCCAGTGATTTTGGGCAGAAATCAGCCCATCGGAAGTGCCAGCTTCTATAGGAGCTTATCCCATAGATTATTTCAAAGTCCGTTAAGTTTAATTTATCACTCTAGAAATCAGCTGTGATGTATTCAAGATTTATGTATGCATCGTGGTAAAAGAAGTCGGGTCTCGACCACAACAAATTATCAAACGATTTCAATAAAATTCAAATTACTGTGTTAACTAAAATAAAATGTTTTCTTTTTTTTGCAGAAACCCGGATTGACCAGCTAGGAAAGTAGGTATGAAATTAGAATTACCTCTTGTTAATTAAAAGAAATTCATATTTATTAACTCCCAAACATGTGGTGCTCATTCAATAAGAAATTCGATTTTTTAACTGATGTCGTTTTATATTGATTTAGGGAATATGTGCAGATATTTTTCGTTGGGATACCATGTATGTCCTGAACAGTAAGCGATAATAATTTATTTTCGTTTTGTATCATATTTAATACGGTTTTAATAGAAAAGTATTACGTATTCCGATGTATGAGTAATTGTGATTTTCCTGAATGAGTCTCCTCTATCTATGCTCGTACTTACATATTATAAATATGATATACATCTGTACACATATTACAACCATATATTACGGTACGAGTATATTACCATCATTATTGCAACACACAATAATAAAACCAGGGATAAATTATATGATTTTGTAAATTGCAGATTTATTTTGGTTTGCATTTATATAATATTTTATTGATATGTATCGAATCGATTATTTAAACATACTCGTATTTACATGTGCTGGATATTCACCACATAACCAAGTGTATACATTTCGACAGATAATAATACCACAGTGTGATTGCCTTCTCTCATTTATACAAAAAATTGGATCGGTGAACTATATTTTATTGGACGAGCCAATTTGCATCACTCTTTGTATAGCCACTATAGTGTAAAACGAAGTTTAGTACCCAGTCGATAGTTGAATGCGAATAGGAAAGGTTTTATTTAACAGAGACGAAAACCAGTAAGAGTTGGATGCACAAGAGACAACCAGCGGGAAACCGTTTTCTTTGGTTCATCAGAATTAATTTTTTGAGAGAGTCATGGTTGAAGACATTAATATATAGCCTTCGTTTATTTGTTGATACCCGTTTAACAATTTCCCAAAGATTTCCCTCTTAAATAACGTGTATGAAGTGATTTTCAAAAATCAGGGAAAAACTATCACTCCTCTTCAAAAAGTTTTGCCAAAATTGAGTTATAAATTTTTGAACCATAACAAAATGGAAAATTTATTATGGGAGCGCGACCGTTGGGATAGTTTAAAATAAGGAACATCAATCAACAGGCGTTTTCAGAGTAACCAGGTAAAAATAAATGGAACAATCCCCAGTTGCTTTGCTTTGCTTCATTAATAAGAAATGAAAATCCCAGTACATGAGCCTAAAAATGAGGATTTATAATTTCTGTGAGTTGATTATTTCAGAAACATATTTCTCATAATTCAAGAATATAATTAAGGCTGAAAGGTTTGAGAATACAAGACAATTTGTGCTATGCGACTGCGCATTAATAGGGAAATGACACATGATGTTTTATATCTTGCTATGTCGGGGTTGAAGCACCAATTTGTTTTAACTTTAAAATATAAAACGGAAGTGCGGTTTAATAATTTTTGTATAAGTTATATAATTTTTATGTTTAATTAAATAATAAAAATTAAATTAAAATCTCCGATAGATAAATTTAAATCATCTCATCAGAAAATGTTTTTGAATAAATTGTCGACTGTTCCTTTAGCGAAACAACACACTAGCGGGCACTGTTGGTAATAGAAATTTATTTTTAAAGATCCACGTTTTACTAAAGCCATACAAATTCATAAATATCAAATTTAATTTCCTTCAAGAGTGATAAATATAGGGTGGCGCATAAGTAACGTTAAGATTTATTTAATGAATAACTTTTTTGTTTCTGATTTTATTTGACGTTGGCATTTATTAAAATTAAGATTGTAGTTTGGAAAGTATGTTCACATTATGTTTTGAAGATAACTTTTCAAATGGTGTCCATTGTTTGCTTCGACCTGACGTGTTATTTCCAGAGTTATTTTCCATAACTTTTCTTAGAATTTAGAGCCTCAGCGTTCTCACCTTTCCTCGTATATTGTTAAAGCCAAGGCTGTTGGATGGTTCTTGGCTCATTGGCATCGTATCTTTAAGGCAGGTATTCAATGCCATTCACATTAACCGCAATTTGTTCGATGTTTTTGAAAAAATATGGTCCAATGATCCTTTCTGAAGTTATTCCACACCATAATGTGCATCTAAGTAGATGCATTTGATCTTAAACAATTATTCTTGGATTTCGGGGGCCCCATATTATGCAATTTAGTTTATTCACGTGACCATTGAGGTGAAAATGCGCCTCATCGCTCATTATGAGTTTGTGAATAAGGTTGTTGTTTGCTAGGCCAAATTCTTGAAAATTGCGAATATATTGAATCCGTATTTGTGCATCATTTGGTTTTAACTCGTGAACCAATTGAATCTTATATGGGAAAAGGCGTAACTTATGTAAATTTCTTTGCAAAGACCACCTAGACATCACCAAATGCTGAGAACGTCGCACGGTTTAAGTTTCGGGGTTTTCCTCAATACTTGCTTGCACGCGAGCAATGTTCACATTATTTCGAACTGAACGAGGTATTCCAGCACGCGAAATATTACAGACAGCCCCTTGTTGCTAAAAACACTGAACCAATCGGTACATTGTTGGTGGAGCGCTTGGTACATTTCGAACATGAAAGATTTTACGATATGATCTTGGTGTCTGAATAATCGAATGAATGCTAACTTTCAAAATAAAATTGAACAACGTTGGTTCTTCGTTCTGTGCTAAGTCTTAATTCTGAGAAAAAATCGAAAAAGAAACCGTAAACAAAAATTTATTCATTAATTAAATCATAAAGTTACTCATTTCAACACTTCTCTAAAACTTTGATTCGATTTTTAGTCATCATCAATCAAACCACTTCATCATTTAACACAAATCTCTTTCCCTAGGGTGAATTTTTTGAGGTCCGCAAATAAGTAGTAATCGCTGGAGCTAAATCTGAAGAATACGGCGGTTGGGGAAGGAATTCACACTTCAATTCGCGCAATTTTTCCATCGTAGCCAATGAATTGTGGCGCGATGCATTGGCCGACATTTGAAATCATGGTTGATTCGGACGGCTTTCACCAGCTGCAATATGTTGAGCTGACTGACGTTTTGATTACAGAGTATATTCTTGGATTCATGGTTCGACGTGTTGCAATTTTGGTCCAATGTGAACAAATCCGGCACCCACTTTTAAAACAGCTTTCTCATGGAATAATGTTCAAGCAAAATGCTGTGTATACTTCTGATACCCTTAATACGTCAGCTATCTTACGCAACTTTAGAAAGTGTCGGCTGTTGTACCGTCTTGCTGAATTTTTTAGAGCATGAGCCTATAACGCCCGTCTTTAACGTTCTCCGTTTATTGCTAGAGGCTTACACATCGATCATTTCTGAAAAAATGGACCATAAATCTTTTCGTCAGTATTGCCACACCAAACAGTAACACGAATGGGTTTTAATGGCCTTTGATGAATATCTTTTGGACACTCTGATCCTTACAATCTGCAGTTTTATTTATTACGACACCACTCAAATGGAAATACGCTTCGTTGGTGATCATTAAATTTGCAAAAATGTTTTTATCATTCGCAACGAAATTTTAAACGGGAAGAGGTGCAAATACTCTTTTAGAATTCGCCGAAGGATGAGGTTAGAAAGTTGCTACTGAAAAGATCTTCTTCTCGTTGACGTTTCCGGGTTTTTGCGACGCTTTTTCTCTCAATATCAATATTTTCGACCGATCTACTACGAAAACGACTTTGAGAACTATTTTTATCTTTCCTGGGATAACTGTCGAAATTCGGGCGACCAGAGCGTTCGGAGACATCGTGTTTTATATCGCCACGTTTAAACTCAGTAAAAAAAACGTTCGATAGTTGCATTCGATAGTGCTTGAGTAACATTTTTCCATTAAAGTCAGTGTCCAATCAACACACGAAATTAATTGTTTCCCATTGTTTTGAAAATAGTAATAGTAAGCTTTCTTAAACAACTGTAACTTGCAAACTATAATTAGCGGATTGTCCCCAAATGTTTAAAATTACGTCGCGTGAGTTCTATCTTGGTGTTAGTGCCGTCAACATGAAATTTCAGTTTTTAAGGAATTATGATGTATTTTTTTCTGCTCTTTCCGCTAATGCAATCAAAATTGTTCTAAGTGCTATAGTTTTCAAGTTACAGAATGCGATTTTAGTTTACATCCAATGCTGTTCAATCAGCATAATTGAATGTTCTGTTATGTTCAATCACCATTACATTACACGTAGTGTAGGTGTTTGAACATTTTCATACCTACCTAGACAATCTTTCGAATTTATTCTATTTTGGTTTACATCCAACTAATTTTATTTTGTCAGGTGTAACCGCCAATTTGCAATATTGCTTCTAATTTAGTGTATCTCCTTATATCGTACGTACGCATTTTAACATTTTTACATAAGGTTCGAACATTTTTCTGTAGCATTCTGTTTTACTCTATATCCATATATTTCTACTTTATTGGTGTAACTACTGTTCCTCTACCACAAGCTGCTTAAATAAACCAATCAAAATTATTGTGTTTTTGTGACGTGATATTTTTATATATAAGGACACGTGTGTGATACAAATATTTTAGTTTCGCACAAACTAACCGTGGTGAGTAAACGTCGATAAAAAAATGTCACCTCATATGAAGACATGATATGTTCTTATATTTTCTACAAAGAAATATCGCCTTCTTGAGAGTTTGTAAGTTATTCTTCCTTAGTAAGCTAGATGTGAATCAAAATCGAATCTACTATTTTTATAAAACAAAAGCAACCGAAGTTGACACAAACACACCAACAACCCATAGTAGCCACATCAAGTATAAAATTTCCGAAGACAAAGTTAATGTCGTCAGAGATTACATCAAACATTTTCCAGTGATTGATTCTCATTATTGCCGAGCCAATACAACCAGACAATATCTTGAATCTGGTTTGAATATTAGTAGAATGTACTCATTATATTTGAGTGAGACTACCGATCCTGGGAAATTAAATGTTTATACTAAAGTGTTCAACTTAGAGTTTAACATGTCATTCTACAAACCGAAGAAATACCAATGTGATCGATGTGTGGCACATAAAGTTGCGGTCAAGCTACCACTTCCGAAATCAAAGAGTATGAAAAACACAATGAAAATAATATGAGGGCAAAAACTGAAAGAGTCGCTGATCGAAAAAATACTGATCAATTTGCCGTTGTTCTGTGCTACGATTTGCAAAATGTGTTTTCGCGCTGCCTCGGACAATTGCCCTGCAAAATTTTTTTTTTTTTTTTTTATTGAAGCACACAGGCTTATCATTTATTTTCAGTACAATTTTTGCTCACATATAATATTAAAATACAAAATGAAAATAAATGAGTAGGGTAATCATCACCGATTTAACGGCAGTATTGATCTACCCTTTAACAAAGAACAATTTACGATAAATGGTTATGATAACATACGAAATAAAAACATAACAATAAAATATAAAAAATAAAAAGATAAATAGAATTAAAACTAAAATTAAACTTCATCAGACTAAAACTCTAAATATAAAATCGATATTAGGGTGTTCAAAAAGCCAAACTTTAAGTGCCTGTAGAAATGATTTCGAATTTATTTGTTGTCGAATGCTAAATGGAAGTTGGTTGAATAAGGAAGGGGCAGTTACCAGGAAATATTTTCTAAAATGTACACTAAAAAAATGTGGAACAACAAATAAGAAACGATCATTGTTCCTAATATTGTATCGCACATTTGCTCTCAATAATCGATGCCCACTACGCAAATAAAATAAACGTAAAACCTTATAAACATATAGATGTTGTAATGGTAAAACTTTGCAACTCAAAAATAATGGCCAAGCAGAAACCCGTGAAGACTTAAAACACATAATACGAATAGCATATTTCTGAACAATTATGAGAATTTTTAAAGTTGAATGATAGCAACCACCCCAACACGATAACGCATATTCAAGCCTAGAGTTAATGCAAGCATAGTAGAATTTTAACAATACCGATTTGGGTGCTACTGGTCTTAATAGATATAAAGTTCGTAACGCATTGCTAAGAGACTTTTTTATTTTATCGACATGTTGCTTCCAATTCAGATTACAATCAACAATAACTCCAAGGTACTTGAAGCTTTCAACAGTTTCAATGGAAATGCACGAGCTGGAGCAATTAACAGCATTACAAAAACTGGAATGATACGTTATCGGTGAATGTAAACTACTGCTACCCAAACTAAAATGCATAAACTTAGTTTTATCACTTAAAATTAGAAAATGGTGGTCAAACCATTTCCTTAAAACTAAAAGATCGGCTGCAATTTTATGGCAAACATCAGTTTGTGAGGACCCACGATAGCATAAGCTCATATCATCTGCAAAGGCAACCATAGAGCCTGCCAAAGTTGCACTAAAAATTGAGTTTACGTATATCAGAAATAGAAGTGGCCCCAAGACAGAACCTTGAGGAACACCAATGTTTAAGACATAAGGGTTGCCCATAGTTCCATTCACCTTAACAACATGATTACGATTTGCAAGATACGATTTAAACCAATTATTAATGTTTCCTCTGAAACCAATTTTAGAAAGCTTATGCAATAGGAGGTTATGATCAACCATGTCAAAGGCTTTTTTTATGTCAACAAAAAGCCCAGCGCACGATTCAGAATTATTTAGCGATGCATGCACGCTATTTAAAAATTCAATTAATGCAGACTCCGTGGAAAACCCATTGCGAAAACCGTGCTGACAACAACTTATAACACTATGCTTCTCTAGGAATACAACCATTCTACATTTAATAATTTTTTCCATTATTTTTAACAGGACTGGCTGTAAAGCAATAGGCCGGTAATTATTTAAGTCGCATCTGGAACCATTTTTATGAAGAGGTAGCACAATTGCTGATTTCAAAATTTCAGGAACAATACCAGTTCTAAAACAACAATTAAAAATATGACATAAAGGAGCACATATAAGACCAGCGGAACTTTTAATTAAGTAATTGCTACAACCGAATATATCGTAAGAGTTTCTTGATTTTAAAGAAGCAATGGCTTTAGAAACTTCAAGATCGTCAATTGAATGAAGAAAAAAAGATTGCTCAACATAATCGCCGTCAGACTCCATAGAATTCCTATTATTTAATGGGAGACTAGACTTCAAATTTGACGCAATACTCCCAAAATAATTGCTGAACTCATTGGCAATATCAGACGCATCCGTTAAAAGACCATTATTAGATGAGTTAATAGAATTAATGAGCTTAATCTTTGACGAATTATTACTTAAAATGTCGTTGATAGTACGCCACGTAAGTTTGGAGTCACCGGAACAGTTATCAAATCTATTTTTATAATAAGCTACGCGAGCCGCAATGGTTTTCTTTTTTACTTTCTGACAATAGGCTGTAACATATTGCTGGAAACGTTGATTGGTTCTAACATGTTTCGCCTTTCTCAATAACCATTTTTTACGTTTGATCATGCTTAACAAGGCCTCAGAGATCCATGGTTTAATAGGACGATTACTACGTGATTTTTGTGGGTCTAGGCTAGCTGAAAAAACATCATTCCAAAGCGTTAAAAACACATCAACAGCTGCACACGGATCGTCAAGGGCATAAATAGGAGAGAAATTAGCTCTACTTAACAATTCCAAGAATTTAGATAGAATGACTTTTGGCTTAACAGGTAATCTATCATTGCTTTTAACCTGATTAATCTCGATCACAACATGCATCAAGTGATGGTCAGTAATCATATAATTAAATAATTCAACCTTAACGCGAGACAATAAATTATCACGCAATCTGCAAAATAAGTGATCAATACAAGTAGAAGTAGTATCAGTTACTCTAGTTGGATCATTATTAAGCGATGCTAGACCAACGGACGACATCATACAAATATAATTATCGGATACGGAAGAGCAAGATAAAATATCAATATTAATGTCACCCAGAACAAAGAGGTTTTTACTGTTTATAAGACAGACTCCGTAACGGCCTGAAGCCGATAAACGCAAATTAAAATATACGTGTCATTGCCAATTACAAGTTTTACCTTTACAACATCCGCAGAAACAAGGTTTATAGGTTCAACAAAACAATTTAAATTACTTTTACAAAATACCAAAACTCCACCAGCACGATCACTATTGTTACAACAACAAACCAAGATGGTAATCATTTAACTGATAGAATTCCATTTCATCATCATTAATCCAAATTTCACTCAAGAAAATTAAATCAGGTAAACTTTTAAATGACTCAAGATGAGCCAAAAAAGGATTAAAATTTTTCCTTAGACTCCTAATATTCTGATGAACAATTTGAACACCCATACAATCATCCCTGATTAAACTATCTGAAGCCATAAAAATAAAAAAAATTTATACATAAAATATATCAGATCGATCAAAATTATCCTATGGTCCGACTCATGTGTTCCACAGAATAGGAATAGAATAACCACACTTGCGATTTTGAAATTTATGGAAACACATAAACATATAATAGAAGTGCAAGAAAAATTTTCGGAGCCAGGGTACTCTCAAGTGCACGATATAGATGCTGTGCACAGTACGATCGAGAAATTTTTACGAAGTGTAGAAATCTATAGTCCCGTCTCTTTAATGAAAACATTAAAAGATATGAACTACAAAAGTTAAACTTAAAATATTACAAATGAGTGTCGGTTAGTATGATATTTCCGCCATTTGCGTCAGAAGTAAATTTGATTTACGAACAATCTGATTTATCTACAATAAAATATCGGACTATAATGGTGAAATTCTCTGATGAAAATCTCTGATACTCGCAAACCTGTATCGAAGAAAAACGTTCTTAAATTACCTATAATTGGGCTATTCATCGTTCTATACAAAATGTCAGCCGAAAAGGAAAAAGGTATCCGTTCAATGTTGCAGTACATGCCGGAAGCTGATAGAGAATTTTATAAAATTTATTTGCTAGAATGTTCTTGTGCACTAATATTTTAGGTTTAAGCTTAACGACTTGAATTGAATTAATTAAAAATTAATTTTTACTTAAAAAGACTGATTTGAAATTTGTTATATTGTTATTTGTAGTATGCAAATTGAAGTGTATCTACGATCTAAATAAATATTTTGCAATACAATAAGACTTTTATATTATTTCGAGGTGTCCTCATTACTCAGATCTAAAAATGTTACCTAAAAGAGATCTCCAAATTGGTTGAAATGGCCTTATTAAACTGAACTCCAAACTCCCTTTGAAATTATCCACTGGAGAATAATGTATCTCCGTGCGTCTAATATCACATATCGATTTATTTTATTAGTTCTAGATTGGTGTCTCTCCATCGTTTTGGTGTATATCCAGGTAATAATCATGAGCACTTGATTTTATGTGACACACACCAAAATAGCTCTAAAATAAAAATTTAATTTTCCATTTTCCGGGAAAACTATACTAGTCAAATGCAAAATGTTATTTGCAATATGTAATTCATAGCAGAATGAATCGATTTAGTTAAAAATATCGCGGGTTAAATGTAACGTTTCAACTAATAAAACCATAAGAACTTTAAAGTCGATTTTCTCAAAACTAAAATGTTGGCGCTTACGCCAAGACAGAACTGAAGCGACGATTAGTCAAAAAAAATTGTTTATTGTCAAAAGGTCAAAAAAACGGCGAAACCAATCAGATAAAATTAACCTTTTGAATCAAAATTTAAAATAAATTTGTAGATCCGATAAATTATAAGAGGTTGCGAGCTCAAATATTTTGACTGAAGAAATCGACTGGAGAGACTCGATTTAACCCCTCTATTTATGTTAGAGCTGATGCTAATTACTTTTGAAATATTACAAGGTTTGTTCGAAGAGTGTATCGCTTCCCGCATTTATTTATTTATTTATTTATTAATTTATTTATTAATAGGTTGACATAACAATTTTAGTATTAACTCACTCCATTTGGTTGGAGACTATTTGGTTATAACACTTTACACTCTAGCAATAATGGAAAGCTTTGTGAAATTAAGCGGAAAGTAGGCCAATCGTAAGATTTTATAGAAAATTGGATTAATGCTTTTTAAAAGGAAGTAAACCTCCCTAAATTAGTTGGGATTGAAGATTTAAAGTGTTTGAAAACTAAGAATCGGCTTTGTTTGAAGACAAACGTCACTGATTGCCGAAATTCGTCGAGTCGAGTATTAATAATCTCAACATTAGGCAAAAATTAATTTCACACCATAAATTTGATGTTACTCACGTGCACAACACCCCTTTAACTTTATTACTAAAGCAAAAGCAAATGCCAAACAAAAATTTTCAGATTACTGTCAACCGATTGCATCCCTTTGATTCAACCAAATAGGTTTAGTGTATATCAATGCCATAAATACGATTTTACCTCAAGAGAAATTCAACATGCCCAATGGGGGATTGCAGATTTCTTATTTTTTAGTGAAGCTGTTAAATAATTGTGTTTTACTTCAGGTTTGAGTTTGACAGTATTCAAAATGTAAAAGGATGTGACAAATGTACCTACCCGTGAGTATACAAAAGAAATGATAAAGTGGAAATCAAGAAACACAAAATCAATTCGTATTTCGGTTTTGATATGCCAGAATCGATTTACACATCTCGTCTATATGACTTTTTAAAGCAACTTTGTTTTCTTGTTTGATTATACATATGTATACATATATGGTTTAGGGTTAGTGTTATGGGATATTTTTTTTTGTTATATATGCAAACCACACAAGAAAAAATATTATTTCCAAATAATTTTGCCTCCCCTCTTCTCCAATATGTAACTTGGTATTTCATCGTATACGCAAAAATAATATTTTGATGTGATCACGTTTTTGCTTAAGTTTCGAACTGAATACGCGTACGAATATGTAAGAGAGTATATACATAGTATTCCATAGACTCCAATGAACAAATTTGAAACAAACTATCACATAAAGTCGAATTTGTCTTAAAAGCTCAATATATTATATCCAAAGTGTATAATATTTGGTAGCATGTATGTACTCGTATATATAGAATGGATACGAGTATAAGAGGGGATAGTATATAGAAATAGAATACATAGGTAAATTTCCCAAGGGTAGGAAAAACAAACAAAAAAGCGGTACAACAGAAATCCAAATTCAAAATGCAAAGTATGTTATTTGGGATATTCCCAAGAAACACGGTACACAGAACGGCACAAGAAAAAAGTGTATACGAGATTTTGAAATTTTTCGGATGTGACGTGAAATTTGTTACGCGTGATTAATTATTTTGTGAAATTTCTTTACGGTCTAATACTTGTCACTAACGATGTAGTAATGTTGGGTGGGTTGTGTACATATACGATTTATGCGTATACTCCTTGTCCCTGATAATACATCATTGAGCTAATCATGAGTGGTACAAATCAGTAACATTTTAAATTTACAAATTTGGACAAATGTCGTGGCATTCATCGATTTACCACAAAATTAAAATTACAAATTGGCCATTAGGTAATTCACAAATCACAGTTATATGGATTGGATTTTTGCCGTTAACCAGTAATTTATATCAGATTCCAAAAGCATATTGGTACAACCTATGAGATTAATGTATGGATTACATGTTAATTTAAAACAGCATCATTGTTGGTCGAAATTTTATTGTGCATTAATATATGTTTACATAACATAACAACAAATGAAAATCGTGAAAATTATTTTTACTACGGTACAATACAATATTTTTGTGTGAACAATTAACAAACCACACGTTATGATAATTTAATTTAATTGATTTATTTATTTTAATTCGTGTTACTAATGTGGTTTAAGCTCTGCATGAAATTTTGGTTTAATTGGGGTGTTGGATTTCTTAATTATTTATATTTATACTGTTACAAATTTTCTTTATCAGTGAAGTAGGAGGTGGGTGAGAAAATAAATTTATATAGCTGATGGATGATTCAACGTTGACATAGCCCTTCACTAGTAATAAAAAATATTTTAAACTATTTAATTTACGATTAATTTAAAATACGTTAAACTGAAAGCTCTGAACCACAACTCCTTTATATTTACAATAAGGAATTGGTGAAAATTATTCAAATTACTCTGTTTCTAGTATTGAGGGGCTTAGTCAACCTTGACCTAGTCCCTAACTAGATGTATTTAAATTTATGTTCAAAATTTTATTTGAAAGCCTATAGATTATCATCCTAATATTTAAACTACAAGCACATCCTTTTTGGGGTACTCTATTAGGTCATTTTCCAACTGATTTTTATCAATTTTAAGGATATTGTCGAGAATCAACAGAGACAAGCATTTTCTGGGCCATGCAAAGACCTGTGAAACGCAATCAATTAAATTCTCCCGTAAACCTGAGTTTGTGTAATTTTATCATCGATTTTGAGTATTTTCACAATTTTTAACTAAGAACCAATGATGAATGGTAACCGTTTGTGGATCGTTTGCAAAATGGCCGGTAAACTTGATTTTTCTGATTTTTTCGTCGATTTTCTTCATTTACCAGACACAATAAAATGAGATTATGTGGTTTTCAAACAATTTTTACCATTTTACCAGTTCTAACGGTACTGGCGGAAACAAATGAAAAATGGAAAAAATCTGATTCGATTTTTTCAGATCTGGTACAAAATGAGCGGAAAACTCGATTTTTATGATTTCTCATACAAAACTCAAACAAATTTCAAATTATCAAGGAAGATTTTCGAAACAGTCTCAGGTTCACTAATTTTTTTTCGATTTTACAAGTTATCAAATGTACACAAGATGGTATTTCAGGAAATTCATAAATACGAACCATGAACACTAGCAAGAATATTGATATAAACGTATCTTGGAAGCAATCTCTAAAAAAGTTCATCAAAAATACAGGATCTTTCAAAAGTCACCATAAAATATGGAAATACTTGGACTTTTTCTGGTTTTTTAAATTTTTTGTAAAAATATGGCTTTTTGACGTTTACAACTCTCTCTCACATTACCGCATTAAGTTCATCAATGTCGGTCCAAATGTTATTTCTCGTGCATTGATGTTGGTTTATCAACATAAACTTTACTTTTCAAGAAACCCCAAAGAAAGTAATATAACGGCATTAAATTGCATGATCCAGGTGTCCCGTGTATGTCACCAGTTTATGTTCTGCGTTTATAATGATTTGTTTGTTTTAATTTTTGTGTTATAGAATTTTGTAAGGATGCAAATGCAAATTCACCAAACAGTCGATAGACGATGAGTGCCTAATTCCTGAGAACGTCGTAATGTTGATGTTGAAGGGTCTTCCGCCACACTTTCTGCTACAGCAGCAATGTTAGACCTTTTTCGATCCTCGACAGAATTAGTCTCTCCAATTTTTTTCACTAACCTTTGAATTGTTGACTCATTTAGACGATTATTTGCATCAAAAAAATCACCAATTTTACGTTACGTATTTTTTTAAAGATCGATGATTTTCATAACAAGTTTGAATAACTTTAATGCGTTCTTCTAGCGTGTAAGTATCCATCGTTAAAATTGTACATCTGTCTACTTCACAAATGTTGAAGATGACACTAAAAAAGGTTACGTTTAGAAATTATTTACTACTGACATCTAGGCGTGACTTTTGAAAGACCCTTTATATGTAAGATGCAGGAAGGTATTGGGTTTAAATATTATCAAACAGTTCACTTCCATTGATTTGGCATTATTAAAAAATAAAATCGTTAAATACATGAAAAGGGCTCATGCTACACTACTGCCAGAAGTTTTACCAAATGTGTGCTTGTGCCCTCTCAATCCAGTAATTCGTTAAATCATAGTATATTATTAAGTTCCATTCACTCCGAAGTACATTGGCTCTCCCAATTTCATCGAAAAATATCCCAGGTTCAACCGAAAACCGGGTTATGTTAATGTTGGAGGTAGTTGGTCTAAACCATTAGTTAGGGATAATATTGTTGAAGTATACAATATTGCCTTTGTCCAAGAATTAATTTTGCATGTCTTCATCGTTCGTGGTGGATTTTTAGGATGGAATTTGTTGGAAAATTTTGCTGCAGTTTCTCTTACCTGCGTGAATCTACTGCTCCTTTCATTCAATTTCGAGCTGTTCTCTTTAAATTCCGTTGTTCATCTGTGTTGTCATAGCTTTCATTTGTGTGTTTTTGTAAAGTCTTCTTTGGCGCTGTCGTAAGTGAACTGCCATCTTTGGCTTTTGATGATGATTCGGACTCCAAATTTGTAATTGTGACAAGGTTAGTTTGTATTTTCTTTGGTGCTTCTTGGCTGTTGATCCTTGCCTTGATTAGTTATGGTGTATAGTGTGGAATGGTTTCTTTTTGTTGTGGTAACGGTGATAGCTTTGATATTGATCTCTTAAAAAAGGTGCCCCCGGGCCCACGGACAGTTGTCACTCGGACTTTGTTGTCACTGCCAAGATGTACCTCCGTTTCTTTCCATTTCCCTCGTTTTTGTAATTGTTAGATAGAAGATATTCTTTTGACCATCTGTTCCAGAAGTCTTGCTTTAACTTCTCTATTATTTTCCATCTACTTAGATTCCCGATTGTTTTGGTTTCTAATTGCTGTTGAGGGGGAGCGATTAAGGCATCCCTTATCAAAAAGTGCCCTGCAGTTAAAACGGATAGGTCTGTAAAATCGTTGGTAAGTGGGCTTAACGGTCTCGAATTCAGGCATGATTCTATCTGAGCTACCACTGTTGTTAATTCTTCAAATGTGATAGTTTGGGCTCCCACTACTCTTTTTAAGTGGTTTCTTGTTTGTGCTGCTGCTTCCCAAAGGCCTCCAAAATTTGATGCTGCTGACATGCCACGTTGTACCGTCCTTTGCTGCGGTTTCTTTGAGTTTTTCATTTGCTTCCTTTAGGGACTTTCTTTTTCTCTTTCTAGTTCATGATTTGCGCCGATGAAAGTGGTACCGTTGCCGCTATAGACATCTGTACATAGGCCTCTTCTTGCTGTAAACCTTTTATAAGCTCCAACGAAGGCTTCCGTTGTTAAATCTGACGCTAGCTCGATATGCACTGCTTTTGTTACCATACGTATAAATATGGCTAGATGCCCTTTATATGATTTATGACCTCTGCCTTTAGTAGTTCTTACTTGGAAAGGTCCTGCATAATTTACCCCAGTTCTGGTGAATGGTCTAGCAGAGATGAGTCTCACTTCCGGTAGATTTCCCATAAGTTGGTGTCTTATTGTTGAATCGATGACACCTAATGCATGCTCTTATCTGTTGTTGAACGCACCTTCGACCGTTAATAATCCAAAAACGTTTTCTAATGTACGCCAGAGTGAGCTGAGTTCCTCCATGCATGGGTTTCACATGGGCTTCATCTATTATAAATTTTACTGCTGGATGCCCTGGAGGTAATATTGCTGGATATTTTTCTTCATATGACAGTGTTGGAGAATTTTGTAATCTTCCTCCTAATACCTTCCCCTAATACTCTAATTGCTGTTGCTTTCTGTTCTGGAGGATTGCTTAAACTTAGTGGGTAGCTTGGAATTGATATCTTCGACGTTTGTAAACATTTGGGCCCATGCCACCATAGTGGATGAGCTAGTATTTGTTCTGGTTTTAAGCTTCTGCTGGCGCAATCTGTTGGATTGTCAGTTGAACATACATAACTCCACTGTTATGGATGGATCATTGTTTGTATTTGTGACACTCTGTTTGATACAAATGTCTTGAATTTGTGTGGATTTCCTTTTATCCAGCTCAGGGTTACCATTGAATCTGTCCATGCATATGTAGTTGTATTGTTAAACCCGATGTTTTGTGAAATTGATTGTAATAATTTGGACAGGAGGAACGCACCACATAATTCTAGTCTTGGTAATGGTACCTTTGTTTTTGCTGCTATTAGTGAGGTTGTTGTAATGTTACCACGTACATCCATAACGGAATAATAAACGACGGCTGCGTATGCCTTTTCGGATGCGTCACAAAATCCATGTGTTTGTCCCGCACTGTTGTTAGTGTGTTTTATCCAACGTGGGATCCAATTTATTTTGTGGGTGCCTTCTTGTATTTGTTCCATTTGTCTTTTATTTCTGTTGGTAGTTCTTCATCCCATGACCATCCTGCTAGCCATAATTCCTGCATTAATGATTTTGCTACTTTTGTCTTTTTGTTGTGACTGTCCTTTCCTGGGTAGCGTTTACCTTGAATTCAAAATGGTCGCTAGTGGGGTCCTATATATAGCAAGTGTTTTTATGGTATTGTCTGGTGAAATCTGTAGCTTATCACTATTCCATATATCTTTGGGAATGTTTGTCAAGATGCTGGAATGATTACTTGCCCACTTATGTAGTTTAAAACCAGCCCCTTGTAGTACTTGAATGAGTACCCTTTGTGCTTTTAATACTTCATCCAAGTTATCTCCTCCTGATATTACATGATCCACATAAAAGTCTTTTACTAATATTTTTGCAGCTAGAGAGTGTGTCTCTTTCTCATCTAGAGCCAATTGTTTTAAACTTCTTATAGCTAAATATTGCGCTGATGCTGTATCAAATGTTACAGTTGTTAGTTGGTAATCTTTGATAGGCATTCTTGGTGAATGCGATACATCTTCTCGATGTCGGTAGTGAATGCGAATTTATATTTTCTAAATCGCAACATAATTGACATTAAGTCGTCGTGTATTGTCGAACCCACAAGCTGATTATCATTGAGACTTGTACCATTGGACGTCTTTGCGGATGCGTCAAAAACTACTCAAATTTTTGTTGTTAAACTGTCATCTTTTATTACTGCATGGTGAGGAATATAGTATTCGTCTACATTGGACCCACCTTCTTCAGAGGGTTTCATGTGACCCAAATCTATATATTCTTGTATACAATTCTCATAGTCAACTGCTATCTTCTCTGATTTGTTTAGTTTCCTCTCGCAATTGCAAAAATCTGGATATGACTTGATGTCTGGAATGGCCTAGTGGAGTGTAGTTTGGTTTGAAAGGCAGACTAACCACATATCTTCCTGTTGAGCCTCTGCGATGAGTTGTTTTATAATGTTCTTCTGCTAGTTGCTCTACTTGGTTTAATCCCTTTTGATCTGCGATTTCTTCTAATTCCCAGAATTTTTTTATATTCTCATCAATTTCTGTTAGTATTATCAATGAATGAATTTTTTTAGTTTCGCGATTTGTTGGACCGAATATTATCCACCCCAATTCCGTTCGCTGTGTGATCGGTTCACCGCTTTTCTCTTTAGCTATTTCGTATAACATTATCATTGGATAGAAGTCTGCTCTCAAAAGTATGTTAATTTTTCCAGGTCGATTGTAGTTTGGGTCCGCCCATACCAAATCATTGATGTGTTTCAATTGTCAAGCGTTGATTAGTTGATCTGGTAATATTTGTGTCAAATTATTAATGACTAACGCCTTTATTTGTACTGAAAAATTTGACAGGAACCTTGGTTCTAAATTACAAGTTATGTACTTATGTATTATTCCTGCGATAATTTCTCCAATCCCTGCTAATTTTACATGCGTTTTCTTGAACTGAAGATTAAGTCTCTTGGCGGCTTCTTGTGTGGTAAACGTTTCTTGTGAGCCCCGGATCAAAATACGGACATATTCAAATTTGCCTTGTCCCACCTTTATTACTGCTACAGCTGTACCAAGGAGTGTAAGCCATTGATTTGATGGGTTTTCTATATTATTTCCCATGATCTGCTACTTGTGTTGTTAATGTTGTTGTTTTACCTTTTGCATGATTTGTTCCTCCTGAGCTATGCATTAGCTCATGATGGTTACCACTGCATCTAATGTACCGTGTTGGTGTAGTGCATTGGCGTGTGGTATGATTTCCAGACAAACACACAATTGTAATAGATTTACTAACTGATTCCTTTCTAAAAACGACATCATTTTGAAGTTTATGCATGTTGTAATACAATGTGGTCCGCCACATTGTTTGCATGATGTATTTGTTACAAAAATCTCTTAGCTTTTGTTTAGTTGTTGTAGTGATTTGGTTCTACTCGTTTTTGATCCGCTACTGCTTGTAGTCCGTTGAATCTTTTATCTAAGAATCTTAGAAATTCATCTAATGTTTGAATTTCTTTAGGATCTGTTATCGATGTTTCATACAATCTTAATGTTTCGCTGTCTAGTTTTTTTAACATTAAATGTATGATTATTGGATCCCATGTGGAGGTGTCCACATCTAATGTTTGTAAGCCGCTGATGACTTCTTTGATGGTATCATGAAGCGACCTAATTGCATTTGCTGACTCTGTTGTTATGGATGATTGATCTAGCAAAGTGGATAGTTGAGCGGTTATTATTAATCGCCTGTTGTTGTATCGCTCTTTGATGATCTCTCAAGCTTTGGAGTAGTTCTACTCAGTACATTGTATGTGGTTAACCAATTTTGCGGCTTCTCCTCCTTGACTCGACTTTAGGTAGTTGATTTTTTGAATTTGTGAGATCGAGTTGTTGTCGTGCACCAATCTCTCAAAAATGTCTCGAAATACCATCCATATATTACGGTCGCCATAAAAATGTGGAATTTCTATTCACGGCAATTTAATATCTTTGTGTTGTTGCGGCGTTGGTTCATCTTTTATTTCGAGTCCATCCAGTTGTTCTTGCATTTTTGTCACTATTTCTTGCAACCTCTTTCGATATTTTCAAACTCTCGGTTGCTTATATATGTTTCAATTTCGTTCTGTTCCGTGTCGCTTTCTAAAATGCCGTCGTACCATATTGCGAGATTCCTAAAATAGTTGTTAATGGCATTTTTTGTTTATAAAATGCCCTTGTTTTTGTTGTTTTTATGTCGACTTCCAATGTTCTTATGTGGTTGTTCAACATTATAATTTCTCCCCGTAAGTTTTGAATGAGTTTTGATGCGGGTAAGAGCTCGCTTTTAGTAAAATTTATTGGTTGTTGTTTACTCTTCCGCTCCTCCATTTTGTCAAGTAACTTTTCACGATACTGTCCTACGGCTTGAGACCATTTTTAGTAATGATTGCACCATTCTCATTAAACAGCCTCCAATTTGTCTCTAATTCGTTTAAACGTTGGTTTAAATACTCCTCGGTTTTTCGGGAGTCTCCATCTTTCCCGTAATTAATTCTTTGCTTTTCCATGGCATCCCAAAGTTGTTGCTGGATGTTCACTAGCTCTTCGAACGTTGTCATATTCGGTAGATTTTTGGAGGTTCGATGTGTTCCGTTGAGATTGATAGTCCTAATAATTTTTCAAGTGTTTGTTTCATGAATAAATCACTGTTCCGTTGTCGTTCATGACTCCGTAGAATGGTTTTATTTTACTTCAATATGATTTTTCCAGTTGTTGTTGAAAATCCAGTCGAACACTTTGTTTAATCGACAAAATATTCTTCTAGTTGTTGTTTGCAGAATAGTTTACTGTATTCCAAGTGCCAATTCTTATTTGTTGGCTTCGAAGGACCAATGTTTATAGTTGGAATAGTGCGCCTACCGTGGGTCGGAGCTTATCCACTATTCTTAATGAGACTTAGACTGTTTGTAAAAATCTAAATGTTTGGATTTTATACAAAATTCATATAATTAAGTACACTAACAACATATTAAATTTGTTTAGTTTACATTAATATAAATGTTATAAAATAGAAAAAATGTTAAATGTTATAATTGGTATAGCTACCGAAATATGATCTATTATTTCCCGATTTATATATAAATTTTATTAATGGAAACAATAATGATTAACCCAAACCGATAAATATATTTAGGTAAAAATGTTAAGATTATTTTAGTGTTATTATAAATTCAAGGATTAATTTGTCACCAGCGCCAAAGTGTAGGTCCATCTCCAATAGTTTTATTATTTATTTATCACATTGTTCAAGACATTTTCACTGATATGTCCACACTTATGGGTTCTATAATAAATCAATAATTCACTACCAGCGCCAAAATGGTCGATTTATTAACTAAAGCACAGTTGGATGATTTTATTGGTGTAATGGAATTATGAAATTTTTTAACCATTTCCAGCGCTAGAACGGTATTTTTGAATATTATGGTGTGTCAAAAAATTGTATGGCATTGTATGGCACAATGATATACGGCACGTACACATTACATGATAATTGAATAATTAACTACACGGTTAGAAATTTTGTACTGAATTTTAATATTTTTTGTTAGTAGATATGACTACAAGAAAAAAATATTATATTTTAATATTTGCAATATATTAAACATTTATATTTAATTCAGCTAATATTACATTTAATATTTTAAACTATTTCATGTGGTAACCCAAATTTAATTAGGAATAATACTAAATTTATTTAATTTAAATTGTTGAGAGTTTAACTTTGAATATAAGCTTAACTTACATTTAACGATTTAATGATTTAAATTTAATTTTTGTTACGTTTAAATTTAAGTTTCTTAATGTTAATATTTAATACAATACAGTATTAAGAATTAATACTAAAAATACTAAAATTCAGAAATTGTGATATTGAAATATGTCGGCAAAAAGCAGTAAGACTGTTTAATTTAAATTTCACGCGGAAAACCATTCGTCGAAATATTTTTTTTCTATGTTAGTGTGACTGTCAGTGACATCTGTGCCAAATGTCACATCAAAATAATCATTAGTGTTTAGTATACGCCTGTCTTTCTAAAGTACAAAAAGTGCATTCGGCGATTTTCATGAGTGAAATTATTTAACAAAGAAGTTCCATTAAATTTTGTGTGCGGAATCAATTTGGTGGTGCCGAAAAGTTCAGAATGATGCAAAAGGCCTTCGGTGATAATTGTATGTCGCGAGCAAATGTTTTTGATTGGTACAAATTGTTGAAAGAGGGTCGAGAACGTGTTGACGACGAACCACATCTAGGACGGCCATCAACATCAACTGATGATCAACACGTTAATAAAATTCGAGGAATTGGTGCTCGAGAATCGACGATTAACAGTCAGAGACCTTACTGGCATCTTTCAAATATCGGAAGGATCAGTGAAAAAAAACCATTTTGAAAGATCATTTGGGCCTAAGAAAAGTGAAAGCACGATTGGTTCCAAAATCACTCAATTTTTTGGAAAAACAGCGTCGCGTTGACGTCTGTGAAACAATTATTTCCGGCTACCAGGCCACATCATAAAACGTACTATAACTGGCAATGAGTCTTGGATCTATGCTTACGACCCGGAAACAGACGATTAATCGGCCGAATATCGTGCCAAAGGTGAGCCGAAGCCGAAAAAACCACCACCAAGCAAGTCAAAAATCAAGGTGATGTTGACCGTTTTCTTCGATTATCGAGGTGTGGTGCACTCCGAATTTCTTCCGACCAGCCAAACTGTCAACAAGGAATACTATTTGAGTGTCGTGCGTCGTTTGCGCGAAGCTATTCGTAAAAAGAGGCCGGAATTATGAGTCGACCACTTTTGGTTTTTGCACCACGATAATGCACCTTCTCATACTGCAATAGTTTTACGTGAATTTTTCGCCAAAAATTCCACCCATATCGTTCCGCAACTACCGTATTCGCCTGTTTTAGCTCCGTGTGAGTTCTGGCTGTTCAGCAAACTCAAACGACCGCTCCGGGGAAACCGTTTTGAGTCAATTGAAGACATTAAACGTGAATCGGTACACGCATTGGAGGCTATTCCGGAAATTGAATTTAACAACTGTTTCGAGGATTGGAAAAAACGTTGGCACAAGTGTATTGAGGCCGGGGGGCTTACTTTGGGGGGGGGGGGGGGACGAAATAGATTTGGAGAAATAAATAAAGAATTTTAAAATTATGAACCTTTCTTACTACTTTTTGCCCACAGTATTATACTGAAAGGTACATTGGACAAATACATTTTTTATAAAATTTGCTTTTAGTGTCAACTTTTTTCCCCATCTACCACCTAAGTTATTTGGAACCGGACTGACGTAACTAAATTCAGATTTCATTATTTTTTGTCTTTTATAAGGTAAACTTTTTGATAATATTAGAAAATGCTTGTTGCTCAACACTAAAGAAAGCTTTATCAAAAAGTTCATTAACATTTAACAATATTTTCGATTCCTATTGAAGTTATGTCATTGCAGAATTTATTAACTGAATTATCAAAATTTACAAAATTATTGTAATCAGGTCTAATGTGATTATTATTTAAACAATTATCTTTGTTGTCTGTCAATAGTGCTTTCAAAGGAGCAAACATTTTGAACTATTGGCTCGATTATCTTATTAGCATCATGAGGTATTTTAATACGATGGCATGCTAGCGCATGTCGTCTTCAACCACTAAATGTACTAAATTCGCGATTGCAATTTTTATTTGATATGCATTTTAATGAAATATTTTTTAAATTATTAAAAATATGATCACATTTTAAATGCGAAATCACGAACGAAATAGACGGAAAATTTCTTTGACACAAAAAACAAAAGTAATCCATTTTAATTATTCTGGAACTTATTTTCAAAGATTGAATTAATTTCGATTATTCGATTATTTGCATGTTGCAAAAAATTCAAAAAATATTTTAAGAGAGTAACTATACTCAATATTAAAAACAAAAAAAAATTTTTTAATAATAAATCAAAAGTTTGTATGAAGGTGTAGCTGAAAGAAACACAAATCAATTTGTGATCCAGAACAATATAATACTGAGAAATAGCTTGCCTGTTAACCCTTAAAATTATTATATAGGGTTGTATCTCCGAGAAATCGTAATTTTCTCTTGGGGTATTTATCTAAAAAGAGAATATAAAGTTTATTATATGAATTAAAATTAGTTTGATCAGTTGATAAATTATTTAACGGATTTCGAAAAATTAGCTCTTTTTTTCTTCCTATCTAGCGGCTTGCGAAGTAGATGGTAAAAGTTTAATTAAATTAATGAAAGGGTGGATTTCTGCGTTCCAATCTTTAAAAAATATTTTAGTTGAAAATAAATAAAATTATGTATACAATCTCTTTGGCTATTAAATTAATATGCGATATGATATTTCCAAATATGCGTAGGCTGCATAATCATTCCATTTTTCAATAAACAGGTTCATGATAACGAATTTCGAAATCATACAATATCTAAAAAATAAGAAATCGAATTAAAATTAAGCAAAACATGTATTTAGCACAAAAAAAACTACCAACTCAGGATTATAAAAAAAATGAAATTTTCAAAAATTTGGTCAGAACAGCTGAAAATCCGTTTTCTGATTTCTACTGTTTTAAGAAGTCTTTCTTTAATTGATTTTTCTTGTTCTATTGCAAGACAGTTTTTAAAATCTAGAAAATCATTTTCACTAATATTCCTCACTGTCTCGTTATCACCCTAATAAAGTTAGCCGAAAGTTTCCAGCCGAAAGATGATAATGCAAATTGTCTTTGCTATCCCAGACGAGAAAATATTTTATAGCCGCAAGAAATATTACTCGATATACCTAGTTCTATTATCACCTCCAAATAACCAGAATACACCAAAAATCTGTCAGGAAATAAATAATTTTACAAAAGTAGACCAAATCCTATAAAATGTTAATTACAATAAATTTAAAAAGTATCGAACAAAATTAATAAAACGTTCTGTATTTTCTAGGTTACCCACTTTCCCGACGATCATTCTATGACCATCAGATACTGAATTCAATAGATTTTATCTCGAATACTAAACATACAAAAATTCTCAAAAAATTATTTCAAATACGTCAAATCTTCCTCTATCACCCTATGTAACCCACCAGTCTGACCAACGAAAAATTTCTGAATTCATTGGACTATATCTCGAATACTAAATATACATAAATAGCAAAAAAATATCTGCATTATCATATTTAGACTAGGATAGCAAAACACTAGCTGCATTACCTTTCGGTTGGAATATCAAATACACTATCTGCATTACCTTTCGGTTGGAAACTTTCGGCTAACGTTAACAGTATCTCGTAATCATGCTACTAAAGTTAGCCGAAAATTTCAGCCGAAACAACCTCTGCATTATCGACATATTTCGTATCAGGTGGTAGTACAAAATTCTGTTGATATTAGCCGAAAATTACATGTTACTGAAGTTAACAGTAAATTTTCGAGACAGACTCGTAATTATCTGGATCCCATATTTATAGTTTGTCGTGTTAAAGGCCAATGAATTTGAGTTGTGGCACTATCAGTGAACACCTGTGAGAAAAACCAGGCCATATTTGGTGTAGCTGATAGTGCCACAACTCAATTTCATTGGCCTCTAACACGATAAATTATAAATGTGGGATCCAGCTAATTACGAGTCTGTCTAACTTCACCCAGTTCATATGACCTTTAAACATTCGAATTATGTGATATTGATTTTTCAAATTTTTGTCGGCGAAAATTTACTGTTAACTTCAGTAACATGTAATTTTCGGCTAATATCAACAGAATTTTGTACTACCACCTGATACGAAATATGTCGATAATCTAGGGTTTTGTCGGCTGAAATTTTCGGCTAACTTCAGTAGCAACTCGTTATCCTTTTTTTTAATTTGTGATTTACTGTAAGTCCCTTCACATTTATGCCTTTTTACAACTTACTTGTTTATTTAAATTGAAGTCGGAATCTAACACCGCATTTTGCCTTTTAACGCAACCTGCTTCTGTAACTGGGGCATCTTATGTGTCCCTTTATTTACAATAACTCCAAATGTATAACAAAACACGCACAACCGATATACTGCGAAATTATTCTAGTTAGATTGCCAAGTAGAATTTCGGTATTATCGGTGGAAGCACTGCAAATATTGTTAAATTGGTTAATTTACATGTTGTTTGTTTATAATTTAAATAATTTTACAGATATAAATAGTCAGTTGCATTTAAGTAACTGCTGCTATTATCAGTTTTCTTTTCCAGCTCAACATATAAATATTTTGCTTAATATATTTAACTTTAATAAGAACACCACCTAAAATAATTCACTTACCATACTGAATTTATTTTTTTGTTGCACTTGTTAACAATAGTTAATAATCACAAACACGTGTAATCTGAATGCTTGACGCCAATTTAATAAATTCGAATATAGCTACTCGTAGCACGGCAGCAAAATACTATAATTTTATTTAATTTTAATATAATTGTATTAATTATTAATACTAAATATAAAAATTTAATTTTACAGTATTAGATTTAATTTCTGCGGTATTAAGATTTAATTTAAGTGAATTTAGTTTTTAGGTTTTTAGGTTTAGGTTTTTAGTTACCACCGAAATGTTATGGTCATTGGTTTGTTAAAAATCGTTGTTATGTAATACCGCCGCCTTTAATCTTATTACTTGAAGATGTTACTTTTTAATCGTGATGTATTTAATATTAATATGATTTTGTAAATAAGAGTTAATACAAATCTTATTTTTTTAATAAGTAAAATATTTAATTTCAATAAACATTAAATCAAATTGTAATATTCAATTCTATATTTAAATCTATTACGTATCTAATAAGTAAAAGATTAAATTTAAAATTAAGTCATATTAAAGAAAAATTTCCTATGAAAATATATTGAAATTTAATTAAATTCTTATTAAAAATTTTAATAGGTTTTAATATTAATATATTTAAAATTAATTACAGAAAATTAAAAATTAAGTTTAATAAATCGAATATATTAAAAATTAAACTTCCTTGAATTGCATACAGCTGTAACTCGAACTGAGCGTTAAAATATAGTACAACATTTTTAACCGTGTACAAGCGCAAAACTGATGGATTTGTGAACACAAAAAGTTTTGGTGTTAAGAAAAATGTAAGGCATTCTTCATGATATTTTCAACGGTATACGACAATTATATGTTCGATAATAAACGAAAAATTAAAGAACTGTGCCGTAATTCTCTAAGCAGTAAGATAATTTGTAAACGTGTAAACGATAATTTATCTTGCCTTTTTACAATATTCGCATTCTCTAATTGCACACCAAGATAAAATTTAAAGCGACTACGATAAATAAATGTCAAAACTTAACATCATCCTTATCATATATTTAGATTCATATTTAGACTTTGAGGGCCCATAACTACCGTTCCCAATTAAATTTCCACATTAATTTTATGGATCCAAGTTATTCTAAATAGCATCTATTCACAAACAAAGTTCAAGTTGTTATGGGTTGTGGTATGGGTAATTTAACGGGTGAAAAATTTTATACAAGTAGTTATTTTAGCATTTTCAAATCGTATTCTCTAAGCATTTTATCTACCCAAGATAAAAATATTGACATCAAGCGAACAAGACAATATTAAACGTCACAACAAAACTTTAATTAATTTATATCCTTAATAACTCAAAAACTACAATCTCTAAAAACGTAAATTCTTGCATCTACATAAAAGCCATCTAGAGTCACACATAGCCTCAAAAATCATACTGAAAAATACTCACAGTCGGGAGTTATTTGATATTAAAATCAAGATACGGTTAAATACAGATATAAAACAAATCAAATGTTTCAAAAGAACATTACAACATCCAAATATTTATTTACTTCATATGGTAAAGACGTGTACAATGTACTCGTAAGTCTTATTTACAATTCATCCGTTGAATATTGATTTATATTGTATAAACTGAACCCTGTAAAGGTAAGCTTTATGCTGAGTACAAAATCACATTATTCTGTAATTATTATTTACGATATGTTTTTGAAATATAGGGTGTTTTTTTAAGAGGTTGCCGATTTTTTTTTTGAATAAAACACATATAAAATTATGAAATGACCAAAATTTTTTTTTATTTGGTAGATAATTTTTTGGCATTTAACATTTAAACACAATTTCTGGCATATGGCTACCACGACTATTTTTCACAAATGTCATTCTGGAGGTCCAATTTTCCAGCACTTTTTCAAGCATTTGAGGGCGTATGTCAGCAATGACACGTTGAATATTGGTTTCCAAAGCGTCAATCGATTGAGGTTTATCCACATAAACCAATGACTTCACGTATCCCCACAAAAAGTAATCGAGTGGCGTCAAATCGCACGAACGCGGAGGCCAATTCACCGGACCATTTCTCGAAATAATGTTGTCGTTGAAAGTTTCTTTCAATAAGTCGATTGTTTCACGTGCTGTATGGCAAGTGGCACCATCTTGTTGAAACCACATTTCATTCATATCCATATCTTCAAGATTTGACAACAAAAACTCATTTAACATGGTTCTGTATCGATTTCCATTCACGGTAACGCGTCGTCCTTCCTCATTTTTAAAGAAATATGGACCGATGATCCCACCAGCCCATAGACCGCACCAAACAGTACATTTATCAGGATGCATTGGTAATTCTAGAACGGCGTGTGGATTATCTTTGCTCCAAATGCGACAATTTTGTTTGTTGACGTATCCATTTAACCAAAAATGACGGACGATTATGTGCACCATAAAATTCACGAAGTGCTCTATAAACATTTTTAATTGAACACTGATTTTGAAAATAAATTTCCACGATTTGAAAACGTTGTTCTGGAGTTAACCTATTCATAATAATTTGCCAAACAATACTGAGTAGAAATGCCACTTTGAGCTGTCAAAACAACTGTCATAAAATAAAACGACATCTATCGGAAAAACAAACCTCCTAAAAAAACACCCGTTACAATCAAATCTGTGTATTTCATTGTTCAAAACGAAATGCCCTATTAAACACTTTCTGCTCGTGCGAGTTAACATTATATAAGTATTAGTCGGATCTTGGAATCCGTAATATTTTCTGTAATCCCGGGATTATCGTACTAGAATTTTGGAATTTCGAGTAAACTACAAAAAACTAAGCGTTTTAAGTAACGAGCTCATTTGGCCAACCAAATTTATAGTTAGTCAGTGCGAGTTTTTCGAACTCCACGAGTTCCTCATCCAACAATTTTTGTATGTGCCTGAGTACCAAAAAATTATTAATCGAAACCATTTCTAGTTATTTGATTTAGATCTAGTTATGGAGGGAGGTTCTAGTTAAATCATTTATGTTTTACCTTCAGTTAATTTTTAATCTTTGTAAAATGTATGGGTTTTAATCTTAAGGATTGGTAACGCGTAGGAGGTGAGACTTGGATTAATTAACTATTTCTTTAGAAATCGAATTTATGAAATAGACATCTTACTCCCTTGGTGTTAGTTAAAAGTTAGTTTCAATGCATAATAAAATTAAATTTTGTACTCTAAATGAAATATTAACCATTTGCATTTTCTGAAATTTTTTAACTAATTTAGATTTTCTATAGGCCGTCATATTTGTTGTACTCATCGGGTTTCTTAATTATGAGCAAGTGTAATGATCAAGTAAAATATTACGGGTGCACAACAAGTTGAAAGCTTTGCTTGATATGTGCGGAACTGATCCATTAGCTGTTGTCAAATTAGATACTTGAAACACTTGACTTTTTTATTTGAACAATGAGCAACCAAAATGGCTTTTGCAGTAATCCACAGACCATCTTGTTTTAGGATATCCTACTCCTTAAGTCTCCTTAAGACGATCAAGTATAATATTCGAATGTTTGACTTTACTGAAAGAATATTTTAGTTCCATCGATAACATTCCATTTTTATAAGTTAACAAATGTACATTCGAAATCGAAATAATTCTAGCACTTTTTTATGTAAACTATCGCAGTTAATTAAAGCTTGAGCTTATTTAATTCTAAAATAAAACTATACATTCATAAGTCCAAATATCAATTGCAATTAATTATTAATAATATCCAAACGACAGCCTTTTATACATTCCTTTGCTTGATTATTCCACGATAAATTATTTGTGATACTTTTCGGCATAAATTTATCTTGTCACTTTACATTTTATCTTGAAAAAAAATTAAAGAATGCGAATTTACTAAAACATCACGATGTCCAATATAAATCTAGACTTCTACGATAATTTTTTTCGTATGTAAAAGTTATCACTTTTACACATTGTAATTTATCTTGACTTTTAGAGAATTAGGGCACTGCGCCAAAACGGTAGATTTATGAACTAAAGTCGTGCCAGTGAAAACCTTTCAAACAATCGTATTAGCGAAAAATTCGGACATATTTATTTAACATTTTTGGGATTAGGGACCTTCAACTCGTTGAGAACAAATCTGTGTCATTTTTCATGATTTTTATCAGGGTTTCAATAACTCGATCTTACAGATCGATCCCAATTTTATATTCTAGTGATGCTTAATCCGTGTTAATCCCAATGATCAGCGGCATCGTAAAAAACTCCAATTCACTCTGATTAGAAGAAACCAGAATAAAACATTTTATTTATAACAATGCTGAAATTTAATTTTGAATTTGCAATATGACATAACAACGAAAACTTGTGAAAAATACTTACTACAGTACAACAACTGTTTTTCAAGTCAATTTTTTTTCAAAGAATGCTTTCTATATTCCAGAAGGAAACACTGACAATAACCTCAACAAAAATATTGGAAGCGTCATCAAAAAATTTAAATATGAATTTAATAATACATATATGAATACAATAGTTCCGTAAATATTGATTTTGAACTTTGAATCACAACAATCGAATGACGACGACACATGCTTTCTAGAAATACAGACATTTTCTAGTTCTATATATTGTGTTTTTCCAAAAAATCGAATTTATACAGAGAATATGATTTTGACCTTTTCACCAATAACATAAAATATATGCGAAAACTAAAAAAGGGTTAAAATAAAATGTTCCACATAAATGGATTCAAACACTGGGAACGTATATAACGCAACATCCAAACCAATATCAAATTCGAAATCCAAAAATCATGTCTAATCAATAAAATTACAAAAAAAACATAAAAATAAATTTTAAATCTGAGATATGAAATCCAAGCTAAATTTCAATTGCGATAATTTAATTTACATAAGAGATGGGAAAATGTTAAACCAACGAACAGTTTTAAAGTTGGTGTGTGTACGACGGCGGGATAAGCGCCACAGTTAAACCCTTTTTTTCTGTTGTTTGCAGACAGTATATAGCGTTGGCATATATACGTAACGAATGAGTTTTTAGTTCAATGTTATGTACACATAACGTTAATGTTTAAGCGCGGAATATGCAAATTATTATATTCCTAAAAACATAATATTCTCAAGTGTAATTAAAAATTACAATTAAAGCATTTTAATTATTTGAATAATTTATTTAAAATTTAATTATGAAAATTATACTGATTACTATACAATACAAATACTTTTTGTGTTTCTTCTTCTCCCAATTTTCATTTTAATTATATTTTCCAGTG
The DNA here is from genome assembly GCA_963691935.1 of Nephrotoma guestfalica. Classification (NCBI taxonomy): domain Eukaryota; kingdom Metazoa; phylum Arthropoda; class Insecta; order Diptera; family Tipulidae; genus Nephrotoma; species Nephrotoma guestfalica. Next base: position 259,709,571 of record OY829913.1, read on the forward strand.
TTGATGGTTTTCGTTTCATTAATACAAAATTTTATATTTTCGAAAATTATTTCGGTGTGTGATTGTGTTTCGAGCAAATAAAGCGCAACACCGATTTCGGTTATGTTTTTCGTTTTGAAACAGCATTATAAATGGTAGAGGGGTGATACTCATCCTATATCGTGGTCCTTTATAACGTTACTCATATACCAAAATGCATTACAGCAAGAGGTTTGGGCTAAAAGCAATTCCGCAAAGTGTTAAATTAATTTTTTCCTAATTTCATTCATTTATCAATAATATTTATAACATTTAGTCATTTTTGACATTTATAGTAGCGTACGTGTTCGTCGTATTTTCCATTACGAAAATTTTAACAAAACCAAAACTAAAAAATTAATAAATTTTCAATTTACAATAATGATAGTAAAGTAACGTAGTTGATACTGCTGCAATAGTGTATGGTAATAACAATAAAAACAAGAATACATTATGGAGAAAATATACACAAAAAATACCCATCGAATGACGCCATGTCTCCATGAAAATTGTATTATTATTGTTAACAGTATTTTTTTTTGTGCTGGGATTTTCATTTATGTGTGCAAAAAATATGTGAGAAATTGTAAAGTACTGTGATTTTGACACTGTGAAATGAACACACGTAACAACTACATGGTAACCGCTGACGTTGGTTACTGTGAGCGCATCAAACACTATTGAATATTTTTAGGAGTTTTTGAATTATAATTTTATGAATTTTTAATTTTGGATGAATCAAAATCGGTCAAAAAATAATTTTTCCGCACTACACTCTATAGCATCAACAAGTATGTGGCAAATATTTAATGAGCCAATACACAATACCTCGCTTTGCGACGATAATTGGTTCCCAAAAAATTCGTCGCAAGCAAAACGTCGCAATTCGAAATGACTTTTTGTATGGAAATGTGCAAAAATATTAAAGACCATATACACCTTCCAATGCTAAATCCAAACGGGCATTTTATCAAAAACAAAGCAATTTTCAGTTTCTGATAAATTTATTTATTTATACAGAAAATTTAATCGTAAGAATTCATTAAAATTAAAATAAAACGTAACAATTCAATATTTTTTTCATTGCTGTTGGAACCCAGTTTATGATCAGGATCATTTTGTGTAAAAATAGAAGCGACTTCGTCAAGTAGGGTCATAGCTTTGCTAATTTATTTTGAAGTAAGCATTTCTGGCTCAGGACTTTTCATTAAATTGTTTATAGAATTTTCTTTATACGCCAATTCTAAATTTAATTCCATCAAATCATTATTGACCTCTTCATTTTGTGTTGAAATAAGCTCTTTCACAGCAGCTTCGTCCATTGCCTCAAATTCATTTTCTTTTATTAGGTTAACAATTTCTGTAGAAACTGCAGATATATCAACATCTGCAATATGACTAGCGTTAGGATTTTTACGAACACATTCTGGCCATATCTTCCGCCATATCTTCCGCTGGAATTGTGCTATTTTTTGTGAATCATCGATAGCGCGTTTAAAAGCTGCATACGTTGTTCTCTGATAGTAGCTTTTGAACGTTGAAATTTCCACTTGATCCATTGGTTGGATAACTGACGGTATTGTTTGGTGGCAAAAATAAAAATGTTAAATTGTCTGATGAATGATCAATGTAAATGGGATGGCTGGGGGAGCAATAACAACAGTAATCAAAACTTTAAAATTCAAGTTTTCTTTAGAGTAATACAATTTTATTTCGTGAATAGCACATTCACAAACCCAGTCTTTTAACATTGCAGACGGCATCCAAGCTTTCTTGTTTTTGATCGCCAATGAACGGGAAATTTTTTTTTTTATGTCTTTCATTACTCTAGGATTTTCGGAGTTATAAATAAGAAACGGTTTAAATTTGAAATCTCCTTCCGCGTTTCCGCTTAAAAGAAGAGTCATGAAACTGATTTTTCTACTTTTTTCGCAAGTCAATTTTTTTGTAATAGCAGTGTTGGGCATTTTACATCTAGAAAACGTTGTCTACATTTTTATGTAAATAACGTAAATTACATAAACATTTGTGTATTTACATAAAATATGTAAAGAAACATCAAAACTCTGAGAAATAACTGAAAATTTTGTATAAATGTATCAAATGTTTGTTTAACCCTTATAAGGTTATACGCATCATAATTCAATCAAACACTTCATTTAGATGGTCAATCATAAGTATTTTAGACTTTTAGTTATCTACAATCACAAGAAGATTCAGTATCTACACTGCCATCTGTTTTTGTCGTAAACAAGCTCTAATAAACGATTTCTGACATCTTTGGGTTTAGTTTGCTACATATGAGAAAGATAATAAAGTTTATAGTGCCATCTATTATCAAATTGTAGCATTTTAGACGGTTTCTTCGTAAATGTCAAACAGTCGAGTAAATGCCATCAACATATCAGTAAGTTAATTTATTTCCACCACCAAAAATCCATACAGTGATCCGTTTGAGTGAAAGCACCATGAGACTCAAAGTCGGACGAGGAAATTTAATTTTACATTCAACTCCAGTAGTTGAAAAGCGAGTCCCGTCGATTCCAACACCCATGACATTGAGAGCATTCCATCGCCCACCAACAAAAAAAGATATTTGCATATTGAAGACAGAGAGATTTTTAGAATTCACTAAAGAAAAACCCACTAAACTTGGAAAGAATTGCGTCTTTTTGTGGAGATGTGCTCTTTATGAAGTCTGACTGGTCGAAATGGTGAAATAATTTTGGTTGAGTTTTGTGAAGAACACCCACCTTTAATGAACCAAGTAGAAATGTGTTCGAAACATTAAAGAACCAGAACTTATTTATTCTTTGGAGATTTTATTTATTACTTGGGCAAACATCACTATTAAAACAGGTATCGCACAATGGAAATCTATGTAAACATTGGTTTGACCAACACCAACAAGCATCGTATTAATTTCATGCCATAATTCAAAAGGTAAGCACTTTTCTAGTGCTACCCTCGTCGGTTCCGACTCTTTGGTTGCCTTCCTTATCCACTTCAAACGATTTGCAATTCGATGTTCATGTGTACCAACTCCAATCTCAGTAACTTGGTTCCATAACACTTTTATACAAATGTGTGCCATTTGGGATATCACTACCATGGTGATCATATGCTTGGCGAAAGCATCGGCGTGATTAAAACGTGATATCGACGAGTTTTTTCATCGACATTTATCACAATCCAAACCATCAACTGGCGCTTTTTGATTAGCACGCATATTTCTTAAATATTCGACGGTTTTGGTTCAATTTTTAGGTTCCCATTTGACGAGTTTCGGGTCTGGTATATTTTCGGTTTTAATTTTTTCAACTTTTTCAGGGGATTCTGGCATATTCGATATTATTTTTTCAGACAGTTTTAAATGTGCATTACTAGGTTTCGATTGTATTATGGTCGAGGGTTCTGGAATTATATCAATTTCCTGCATAACCATTGCCTTATACAGTAAATTTTATATAAATACATAATGAAAAGAAGGTACTCGTATATTTATAAAATTATATAAATAATGATTTAAGTTTATAAAATACAAAATATAATTATTAAAAATAAATTAGAAATTTTAAAATTAAAACCAATTAAACAAAATAATTATAAGCATTTTCAATATAAGTTCAATCATTATTAATGTTATTAGAGTTAGTACTAGATTTAGTGCAGAGCATTTCCAAAACTGATCTCTTTCTAGAATTTCGTTCTTTATCAAGTGTCTTGACACTATCTAAATTATTTATGTGTCTTGTATTTTGTAAATGTGTTGTAAGTGCACTCGTACTTTGTCCGTTATCGTTAATTACGCCATCTTTATGTTGATAAACTCGTTTTTCTAAAAATTATTTGGTTGATTCTAGAAATTGTTTGCCGCTTTTTGTAGATTGTTGTTGAGTTGTTCTAGTTCTTCTTCTAGCTGTATCGGGTTTTTAGTTGGCACCTGAAGATCAATATTATCCTTAACAATTTTCTGGAATTTCTCCTAGTTGGTTCTTTTAGTAGTTAGCGAAGGTGGATTAGTTTTCTTAACAGTCGTTGCACTTATTGTCATAATAAAGATAAAGAAGTCAATGTTATCGGGTATTTTATTTCTATCCGTAGGCCAATACAATAAGTTGGTTGATTTCCGGAATGAAAATCGTCATTGCCCTCCAGTCACCTCCTCTTGCCCTTCCTGCTGGATGATTTAAGATATGAAGTTGAAGTAAAATGGAGTTCCGATACTAGGCATACATCTATTTTTGAATATGTTGCAATAGCCTAGCTTATTTGCATTCCAGGTTACTATTCTTAATGTTTTATTTGTTGTTACTTGCATTGTTTTATATATTTTTATAATTTGATTTAAGAATATTTTTTAAATGTTTTTATTTGCGGGTTTCTTCCTTTATGTATTTTATTCTTATATAAAGAATCGATGTGACTCGATTAATTATAATTTGCGTCAACGTTTCCTTGGCACCATAACCACTATGTATCAGGTCATGTAACGGCTATGCACATCTATGAAGCTTCGCTAGGTTGGCGGAATAACTTGTAGTAATATTGAATATTATTATTATTTTTGTATTATAAAAGTCCCTGTCAGTATTCTGTTGGACTATGATGGCTTTACGGTCTGGGTTAGTAATTATTTTTTTTGTAAGTTATGTTTACTTCAACTCACTACCCTTGGCTTGGGTAAACGAACTTAAAAGTCTAGTCCGTTGAGTGTAAACTTATATATGGAACTATTAGTATACTTACCAAATATGGATTTGTTTTCGTCCTCGTGTGAATTAAATAACACTTTAATGAATTTTTTTTAACAACTGACTTATTTTATTACAGCAACTCACTTATACATTTTTTCAACAATTCAAAAATTTTAACAACTAACTTCAATTTTACAACAACTGACAAAATGGCTTTAACAACTGATATTTGAATGATACATTTTTCTACCAAAAAATTTCTTACAACAACTCACTGTTCTCTAGATTTTGGGGTTTATATGTATTAAATTTTTTATTGCTAATTGATTAAAGTTTTGTAATGGGCGGGATTAAAGATTCTGATTTTCTGTGATTTTAATATATTTAATTTTCATTAGTTGGATCTTTTAATTTTTATTTAAATTTAATCGGGTCCTTAATTTATTACGAGACTAGAGTTTTAATTTTCCTGCGTATTATTTGATGTGTGTCTAATTGTTTAATTAATTTTCATGTTCGCTCATTTTTATCGTTTTTCATGTTTTCTGATTTTATTGGTTTCTCCTACATACTTGATAATGATATTTCCCAAATGTCTTAGCAAAAGGGATCAAGTGTCTTTATATTTTTTGAATCCATGTAATTTAATTTTATTGCTTGTATTTATTGATTTTGTGTTTATTTTATATAAATATATAAAATTGTTGGTGAACATGTGCATCGGGATCTGAGTTGAAAATTTTTGTTGCTATCTTATGCCATATATTTATATAATTGATCTAACGTGTAATCAATTTCTTATTTCTATTTACTTCTGCTATTGTTGTATTTTGTGTGACCTGAACGGTGTTAATGTGTTTTATATGCGGGTTACTGTCCTGGAAACACAACAGCATCATTTTAATAAAGCATGGATCTCATTTCATTTAGAGAGTCTTGCTTATCTAACTTGTTGTTTAGAGCTTGAAGGCATTTATCTTGTTTAGCTAAACGAACGTGTAGGGCCATGCTTCTTAGTATCTTTTGGAGCACTGCTGTATCTTCGGCAGTGCCCTCCGAAATAACTGGTTTTGCCATGACTACTTACTTGCGAGTATAGTTTTGGTTCTCCCGTTTTACTAGCATGACGTAAAGTTTGATAATTTTTACCGATATTCCTAGACTTTGTTTTCGCGTTTTATTTCTTATTTTTTGTAGTTCTTTAGCTACTTCACTTATTCTAATTGACATATTTTCCAGCAATATTTTTACTAACCACTTTTACTTTCACTTTTTTTTGTTATTGAAAGTGGGCATACATGGTGGAAGCCCTCTTTTGTTAATTTGAACTCCTTGTTCAGTTTCGATTTTTTCTTTCTTAATGAAGTTTACAGCATTTTCAATTTGATAACCTTTTTTCTTGAGATTTTCAATAATTTCCTCTTTTGCGCAAGTTAGATGAAGACCTCTAGCCATAACTTGGATTGAGCGATCATTCTTATCCTCATAGGTAAACCATTGATGCCCCTTGGAATTAAGCTTTGTAGCCATAGCTCTATAGGTTTCGGAGTCTACAACATTAATTTTCCAGACGCCATTGTTTGGAGATACAAGTTTGTACTCGGCTATTGTAATCACATAATCGATTGTATAGTGGAGAAATTTCATATCCCGATGACATTTATTGATGGAGGTGATTTTTTTTTTGGTTTAGCTGGTTCTGGTTCTAGAGCTAGTTGTTTCTTGATGATTAACTGGTTTCTAGAAACCTTTTTTGAAGTTGATGGTAAAGTTACTGTCATTTCTGGTGAGGGTTTCGCTTCCTTTTCTTACTTAGTATTTTATCCCGGCTCAACATCCAATTCGTTTCTCTTTCTAATTCTTCTTTATCAGTATGTAATGGATTAATGTCATTCTGCACGTGTTTCAACTGCTTTTTTGAGTTCTTCATTCTCTTTCTTTAAAATTGTAAATTCTTCTTTTTTAAGTTAGTTGGAAATTACTTTATTTCTCTTAGTTGTTTACGGAGTTCGACATTTTCCTTCTCGTACTGAAATATATTTCCAGTTCATGATCTTGGTGATCTTGATAATTTGGAACTTCATCCAAATGGGTTAAACAATGATTGTCCCACCCCAGAATCTATTGGGCCTACCTCCGAAGAGTACGGATTTGGCAGCATATCTGCTGCTGTACCACCTGGGGTATTACATTCCGTATTTATTGTACTCATTGTTTGTTTTAGTCAATTTATACCACTGGCATTTGGTCCTCGGTACCACTTGGCTACTGCCAAAGCAGTACCCGCTCCCTGCGACGAGGACTCGGCTACCTTGGTGTTACTTAGGTGTATGCAGAGACAGTCGAAGCCCTCTGAGTACCCTAGGCTGAGGGGAACTAATATGCGCAAATATACGTAAATGTGCTTCCTCATATAAATGCTTTGGATCAAATGTTTTAATTGTGAAGAAAAATTGATGCTTTTCATTTTGAAATGGTTTCATTAAAAAAGAAATCATAGAATTTTGTTAATTGTTAATAGAAATAATAATTTTGAACAATATCTACAACGTCAACGTAATTTTTTAATTGTTTACATACATTGTCTACACTTGTAGAATATTAATTAACTACACGGTGTAGACAATACAACACAACACTGTAAACAATTGAACAAAGGCTTTTTGCGATATATAATTCGTATACAAATGTCTATTTACCAGGGTGGTCGCAGAAAAAACCTCCTTTTATGTGGCATACATTGTAATATTCTTCTACGACACTTCTTTATATTATAATTTGTTGATAACATCGATTTAAAGAACCTACTTGTAAGGTAATAAAATTTTGTTAATTAAGTAAATTAAATTAATGAACATAACTAGTTACACATAGACAAGTCAATTTATATGACTAGTTATGTGTGGTCATTTAAATTAACAATACACAATGTTAGAACTTGAGATAAAGTAAATTATTTATGTTAAATTACAGGAAGAAATTAATAAGAAAATATATTACGTAAAGTTTATGTGGTCCAGAAAATTTTATTTTTCTTGTAATGATTTAACTAATAATGGGACTATAATTATTTTATGACATAGAAAGATCTAATGCTTTGCAAATTCACTGTTTAAATATATATGTTGTTGTTGTTGTTCAATAATATGATGATGCATGAAACATACTCGTAATGTTGACCTCACAATTACTCCATAAAGTTCTTAATTCCCTTCTCATATGTATTTACCATATCGCACATTCATATTTTTTTTTTCTTATTTAACATTTTAAAGTACATCCTCTTGAGATGGATAGACGACGTGACATGTTGGGAACTATACGAGAACATTTAGGAAAAATTTTGTTTTCCTAATATTTTTTTATGACAAATTTGAAAATCATAAAATTGATGTGAAAACATATAAAATTATAGGATAAAATAAATATTGGAAAATTTATTCCTCTCCTATATAAATTATATTTTTGTTGATTCTTGATTTAAATTTACTGCTTTGGGTATAAAATAATAAATTATAATATCTGGTATGTATTTAACAGCAATTTGTAGGCAACTGTACATGTAGAACTTCGTAATTTTTTGTAAGAGGGCGTTTCCGTGCTTTCGCCTCGATTCTAGAACTACTTGTACGAGATAGGAACGTTATTGCCGTTTAAAAAGTTCTGTAAAAATTTTATCACGTACTTTAGAAAGCTTATAGAAAACATATAGATTTTATTGGATCGACCAACATCCACACTATACAAAATTATTACATAACATTTGCAATTCATAAAAATAAATAGTTTGCAGTAGTTTTGATCGTTTCGACGTTTAAAAGTACAAAACACTATATTGTCCTTCTGTCATCTTCAACAAATGTATAACAAGTGAATATCTGAAAAATTTAATAATTTTCTGTAATAATGCTATTATAATACAAATAAATTCAATTTATTTTTATTGTGTAAAATAGAAAAATCTTCTATTGTTGTTATTATTTGCTGGAAATTTTCCGTACATGAAATGTTTGTAGGTGTATACACGGAAAATCTGATTGTACTTCTGAAACGGACAGAAATATAAAATATTTTTATTGTTAAATATAAAAAATAATTGTAATTTAAAACACTGTTCAAATTGCAGTACAGAAATAGTTAAGTTGTGTAAGCAGGTAACATTTAAAACAGCATCTGAAAATAATTTCAAACGTTTTAAATTTTGAGTATGGGAGTATTGGGTATTTTCTGGCCTCTTAACATTAATAAGAGTTTTTTCCCTGTTAAACAAAAAGTGCAACCTACATTATAAAAATTAATTTTTTCCTTATTTGACATGCAGGGCGCCTCACCATTTTTGGCTGCTTGGGCTATTATCTATTTGCAACTCACTACTCAGCGCTGCTGCGAGCCCACAATTTTTTTTTCTTGCAGTATAATCCTAAATATGAATTTAAAATTTAAAGACCAAGAGTTTTAAGGGACAAGGAAAATACATCAAGTACTGCTGTAATTTTGATACCTCGTGCCCATACTACAAACTAAACTAAATTTAAATAAGTGAGCTACATCAGCTGTGGAAACAATTAACCATCAAATGTAAATAAACAGAAATCAACATCAAACGCAAAATTGAATTCGCAAATTGTTTAGTCAGCTGTGAGGGGTTTACAAAAATGTTTAACGTGTGTTACCTTTGATCGCGGTCAAATTCCAAATTAACTACTACAATTCAATGCATTAACACACTACAACTCAATGCCTACCCTCAGGTACCTTCTTTCAATTAGTGGACCGTATTGTTTTTTATAAATTTTATAATTAGGATTTGGCACACCCGTTTTTACTCCTCAATATAAACTCAAATGATTCACGTAAAAATATAATGAGTAGATAAGGTCGTTTACTCACGGTTCTTATCCGGCTCGGAAGGTCAATGTAGGCCAAATATCCCGTTGGGCGTTTGGTAAAGATGCTAATTCCACAGGTCAAATAACCAATTCTCAATTCCGATAATTTGCAGCGTGGTCGTGTAATCGCGTTGTAAATATTCGTGTCCAAGTGAGAAGGAAAGGGCCCAAAATATGGGTGATGTTTTTTATCGTGTCCGGTAATCCAAGGTTCAAAATTCGCAATGTGGTATCGCCGTGTCTAGGTAAATAGCAGGGTTATTACTATTTAAAAACACGTTTATTTTTAATTCACAATTTATTTCACAATCTTAGATACTTTATTATTCACCGCTGTACCTTTCTCGAATTGCTTTCATATTTTTTTTACCACTTCTTGTGATAGCTCAACCGGTTTGCCAACTCGTGTTGCCGCGATAATCCATGTTTATTATCATCACCGCCCGATTTATCTGTCCGGAAGTATTTTAACTTTTTGGCAAATATATTTGTTTAACTCTTTACCACCTTATCCACTTTCTCGACCACCGATTCGAGTGTCAAACTTCTAGGTAAGGTACGCGCGTTCTCATGTTTCTCGATCTTTGACGTGACTGGTAAATTCATTAGTATCTTTTGGAGTGTTAAGCTTATCGTTTAGTGTTGGCGTACTTGGTGCTGTAATACTGTCTCGCAGGATCGGCGTTTTAGCGAGTTCGCACTACCGATCGGTAATTGATTTTTACCATATAATTTTGTTTCCCATTCATCTAGTTTTGGTTGACTGGATGTGGTGGTAATTGGTATAACCGCTGCCATAGTTACAGGCGCCACCGGAGGGGTTGAAATGTGTCAATTTCGTACTGGCTTAGGTGGTGGCAGTGATGAATCATTTGTGAGATTCTCTTCTTCTAGCGTACTAATTGGAAGTGGTTGATATATTGTTGTTGAACTCTTAGTATTTAACGAGTTCCCGCTACTTTTATGTGATAAATTGGCTAGTGTGAATTCATTCTCGCTTATAACCCCCGGATCGGCGTAATCAAAAGTTTGACGAGAAAATTTCGGGCTTTTTGCTGTTCCAATACTCGTAAAGCTTTTGTTAAATGAGTATAAATCTTTCTGTTTGTCCTTTTTAGATTTACCGCTGATATGTAATTTTGAGTCTAATGATTTAGCAAAATTTTTAATCGACTTGCGTTTCTCTAGTGTACCTAAACTCAACAAACTCCCGCAAACGTTCGATGCGATTTGTCCGATCGATGATCTATGTTTTTTGCTTAAACCCGTTAAAGAACCGGCCTGCACTGTAAATGCGATCCGAACTTCAACTCACCTTTTTCTTTTTTCTTCTTTTTGCCTGGTTTACTCAGTAGTTTATAGCATTTAGCACGAGGCCGCTCGTAAACATTCATATCACTGAGTGGCAGGGTAACCTGTCCCAAAAATTCATCAATACCTAAATTATTGTGATGTAAACAGGTTAACGCTAATTCTGCGCGATTCTCTTGATTGGGAATCGCCAGTTCACACTCCTCATGTCAATCTACGTTTGGTTCGGCCTTATCTTTAAGCGATGTTTGGTATTTCTCCTTGACCAAACTAATCGTAACGAAACAGTTATTCGTTCCATTTTTACCTTTGGTTAAGATATTTTTTGCTCTGAGAACTATTACTTGTGTATGAACTGGACTCCACATAATTTGTAAAACTTGTGGATCGATTCAAATTTGCGAAATTTGGGGATAAAAATAACTCACCGGAGTTATCGATGGCCACCGAGATCACATAAAACCATTGAATAATAAATATTTATCCGACGAAAGGCCAAATAATTAACACCCATTCGCTTGAATTAATGAAGCAAAGCATTGTCTTTCAAAATTAACTTGGGTCAACGGTGAGGGTGAACGCATGTTTGTTCCTGTCATCGGAATGAAATATACAAGTCTCTTACTTAGGGTGTTCAAATTTGAGGTAGAATGTCGTTCAAGTGACTTCCTCTGCTAGCTCGGCAAGCTGTCAATATTTTACTAAAATTTTGAATAACTTTTTCGCATAACGATGGTTGAATTAGTGATATTTGCTTGATGATGTTATCCTAGGACTGTCCACATAAATTTTACTCTTCAAGAAACCCCACTTCAAGAAGTCCAACGACGTTAAATCCCATAATCTTGGTGACAAATTTATGTCTGTTCTTCGAGAAATTATTCGATTATTAAACTTCTCTTTCAACGGATCGATAGATTCCGTTGCTATGTAGCATGTTGCACCGTCCTGTTGAAACTACATACTCGTATGCTGCACATCAATACCTTCCAATTGACTCCACAAAATGTTTCTAATCAGCTCTCGATATCGAGCTAAATTCAAAGTAATTGCATTGGCATTTTGATTATCGAAAAGATATGGACCACGCCACCACACCAAAATCCACACCATACAGTAACTTTTTTGGTTTCATTGTTTTTTCAAACAATCCTCAAGAATTTTCTTCAGCCGAAATGTGGCAATTTTGTTTGTCGACATAGCCGCCAATTTCAAAATGAGATTCATCAATGTAAATAATTTGCTTGAAATTTTTTTTCGTTTGCTTCTTGTTTTTCTATGGCCCAATTAACGAATTGCCTACGTAATGCGAGGTTATTTTCCTTAATTCTTGTGTTAACTGTATTTTGAAAGCCTTTATACGAAGATCTTTGTGTAAAATATAGAACAAAGTTGTTGGTTTGAGATTTAATTGCTCTGAACATGGACGATTTGGTGCTCTTGGCTCTTCAGCAACACTTGTGCCAACAGCTGCAATATTGTAAATATTGTAATATTGTAAATAAACCACTACGATGATAAATGTTGCTTCTCTGATCTTGAACTGAATCAGTTTCTTCAAATTTATCACATAAATGTTCTTCCAAGTTCTATCAGTGTTGTGCCTATTGTCTCCATCACGTAGATAATACGTTCAGCTGTAACAGTTTGGCCAGGTTCCAGAAGCTCGTAGTAAATGACTCCTTTTCAATCTTACCAGATACACAATAACACTTTCTGGGCATGAATAATCATGAGAGCAACTGATGTTGATGGCTAGCCTGAGTCAGCCCATGGTTTAGGATTATCGTACAAAATCCGCTTTTCACCACCCGTAATCATTTTTTGTAAAAAAAATCTTTCTTTTGTACCGAGAAAGCAAATTCTCTTCGGTTTTTGTTTTCTTCGGTCAGTTTATGAGGAACACATTTTCGTTGCTTCTGTATTTTTCCCATTGCTTATAATCGAAGTAGTATTGGTTAGAGAGTAAATCCTAATTGTTCTGCAAGATCTTTTTGTGTTTGATATAGATTTTGATCCAGTAAAACTTTAAGTTTTTCGTCTTCAAATTGTTTTATTGCATATGGACGGGGATCATCCTCAAGTCTAAAATTGTCATTACGAAACTTAACCAATCACTTTTTTTACTGTTGAGTTGAATGGCGCACATAATGTTCACTCAAAGGTGAATTAATCAATTCCATAGCATGAACAGCATTTTTTTTTCATTTGAGAACAGAATAGAATGCAATTACGTTAATATTGCTTATCGACATCCATCTTTTAAAATTGATGCACACGGAACGAGAAGGCAAAAATTTGCTCGAGCCATTGTCTAAGCTCTTGCTCATAATCAGTAATATGGCACTAAATTCGTTTTAATTAGACATTTATATTTTCTTCTTCGATAGCTTTCAATAAAGTTAATGGTCATTGCCTTTTTTCCAGATCAGTTTTCGCAAATTAAAGCGCAAATTAAAGTGGATTTTGGCCGTAATCGGTCTATGGGAAGCGGCTGCTTCAAAAGAAGCTTTTACGTTTTTTGCAAACATTCTGAAAATCATATCATTTGCCGCAGAAATGGCTATGTGAACTACAAGATTCTACAGGAACAATGAATGACGATTTTTCATTAAAAAAAACTGTATTTTGTACAGTAATTATGAAAAATATTGATCTCGAGATTTTTGGAGGTGTTCCGTTTGCGAAATCGCCGAAGTCACAAAAACTGGTTTTAACAAAATCTCTGTGTAATCGTCTTCATACTTAAGAGTTTTCACAAATTGTGAGATTCCAGTGAATTTTGGTTGAAATCTGTAAACCGGAAGTGGCATAATTTTTGCAAATATTTTAAAAATCTTTTATAGCATTTACATCAAAACGATTAAAACCAAAATAATGATAAAAAAAATTTGTTTAGTTTATTTGTTTAAATTTTGCCGGAAATGATAGTGAACATTTTATATAAAAAACTTTATTTCGCCAAAATTCCGAGGTCAAACTTCAAACTTAAGCATTTTCTATAAATTGGGCAGGATCTTACGAAATTGCAAATCTTACAGAAGCACAAAAGTACATCGGTCATTGAAGTAAGATTTGTATTACAGCAAAAGCGTTACAGTTTGCACCAAAAACATGTAACAAATTATATTTAGTCGAACTGATGCAACTTACGACTAATTTTGAAGCCGATGTGTATAGACTGGATCGAAACAAGTTACTTTATAATGTGAGATAAGAGTAAGTTTCAAATTAGCTTAGAAATAAAACGAAAGTATTTTTAATTTCAACGCTTTTATTGTAGTTTTTTACAGTTAGATTAAATTTTTTGTTTGTACTGTCAAATTAGATTCAAAATTGGTTTAAAGAAACCAACGTATTTTATTATCAATCAAACCCGTTACATCATATATTTTAAAATCTCTAAAGAAAAAATTCAGTTGACTGAGGTCTGCGTCTGACTAAACTACAAATATATTGATTTGTCCTTATATACAAGGTATAAACTCAATGCCTTAGCGAATTATTTTAAATTCGGAAATTTCCTTCCGATGCACGTATTCAACTAGTGTTAGGCAAATCTGGGTGCATCTTTGTATCTAAATGTGATACACGATTCCTTTGTAAAAGATGCGAGGCAAAGTTTACATCGAAAAACAACGAAACATTTCTGAACGTGTAGTATGGCACATCTTAAACACATTCATCATAATCCGACACTCTATAGAATATACTGTGGAAGCGTTTCAGCACCAAAAGATTGTGTAATGTATTGATTTTTGCAATTTAAATTTCAATAAAACGCCAAGTGGCACAGGCTGCATATTAGACCCAGTACGATTAGTATGCCACATTTAAAATATTCGTTTCTAAGAAATCAATTAGATTTACTTTGCATAATGATAAGCTTTTCATTTTATTAACTAGCGGTATGATGGGATGACAGAAATCCTGTGATGCAAAAGCTTTAGTTATTATAGATTGCTATAGATTATCCTGGTACGAAATATTTTGGGATTGTAAAATTTCTGGCCTGAGAGTAATATCCGTAGATGAAAAACTCTCGTGATAGTTTAGTTTTGCCATCGCCGTATTGTGGGATGACAGCTGCGGGCTAACTTTATATACACGTGATACATGTGATTGAATATTTTTGAACTGATAAATGATTCCGATTCAGATTTTCTAGAATGAGAGTAATGCAAACATCTAAGTATATCAGAGGTAGATTACGTCATTGCCAAACTGTTTCATGGATGTATATACTCCAATTTATTAAGCATGCAGACTTTTTGTTTTGACACGATGATTGACCACTTCTTTTATGCTATGTATGTAATCTGCATGACTAATATTTGTTTTGAATAAGCATAAATCTTTGTCTTGCTATAGGCAATACAAAATAAACTTTTAATGTTCTTGTGGTTTGTATGTATAACAGCTAACGCGCGCTATTCCATGTAACACCAAATATCTAGGAAAGATATATTAAAGATAAATATTGTTAAAACATCTGTGTGCTAATACATGTAATATTAAAAAATATTTCACTCCAATTTCGGCAAAGCGGCAGAAGACCTAGACACATAAATTACGACTGTATATTTGTAAAACAAAACCGGGAAAAATATTCGTCTTAAAGATAAATCGATTACTTAAATATAAACTCTTAAGTGTTATACTCGTCTATATGCTATATGCTTTTGCCCCAGCCATGGTTCGTTTCGGTTAAATTGAAACTCGAATACTCGTACATAGATAGTATTTTCAGAATGTGAAGGGTTAAAGCACGAAGGTGCACTTCTTGTGCAAAATGCTGAAACGTAATTTACTAGTCTATGTCGTATCTTCATGGGCGTTTGTACGATTACGATGTTTAAATATAAAATTCCATAAAACATGGAAATGATTTTTTTGTATCTAACATGTAATAAAGATTCCATAGAGACCGGAGTAGTAAATGTTTAATTGAACCGTGCCACATAAAAACCGAAATGGAGATGTTTGAATCCGCTTTAAAATATGATGGGAGGTAGCTCTTATAAATAATAAGATGCTATTCTAATACAATTCTTGGTTTATTACCATGATTTAAATGTATTCAGTTTATCTTTTATTTAACCATATGGTTTTATCTTTTAATTGGTTGGAATTATTTAATTTTACAGACTCCGCTTTGGGTTTGGCCCTCAAACTTTCAATTTTTTTATTTCTATCTGCACCCATCACACACGAATACGTCGAATACCCCAAATTCTTGGCGCGTTTTATGTGATATAAATAAAACTCGTTTATAATTAACTTCCTCATTTGCTATAATGAATCAACAATGGAAGTTTGTTTTTCGGGATCCTTTTCCTCCCGCTTTTCACTTTATTTATTTCCGTTTTTTAAAGAACAATAAATTTTATTGAGGTTTATTTCACTTGAGTATTTATGTTTTTTTATGTTGGTAGTTATACATAGATATTACCGGATTATTGTTTTTTGCGTTGCCCAAAAGGAGCCGATTTATAGAATGAGGCGATTCGTAATGTAGATATCCGTACGCGTATACATCTGAAAACAATAAAATATCAACGACGATAAAGCTGTTTGAATTTATTCGTGAGTGTGCGGTTATCGAAACGCTTATTTTTATTTGTGTAGGTTTCGAAAATTAAATTTATGTTCGGATAATCGGATGTACCAATGTGTTAGGTTTTAAGATTGCGACTATTTTATACGGTGGTTCCTAAGGTTGGACCAATTTATTTACATTTAAGTTGTTACCTTTTTTAGGATGAAAAGAGATTTTCAAATTATTTGAATTTTGACAATACATACTTGGCGTATAATGAATGTGCACGCTGTACCTACCAAATGGCACAGTGGTTAAAGCTTTTGCGATTGGAACGGAAGGTACTTGATTTAAATCCCGATAGAGGCAGGATCCAAAGGGAATTTTTATCATCTGATTGCGATGGATGGTGTAAATGAAAACAAACTATTACATTTTTAAACTGAGCTTTTAAATATTCCGGCGACTGACATAGTTTGACCAGATTATACAGAATTTCTCAGAACTTTGCTGTAATTTGTTTCTTTACTCAAATTATTGGAGAAATAATGGGTGATTCTATAACAAAAATGGAAGGGAGGGGGTGAAGATGTTGTGGCCAACGCCCAATTTTCTTTTATCGTAAATGTATACAATCATTTACTGTGGGTACAACACAATTTATTTGTAAAGTGAAAAGTTAAGCTTAACGGGCTTTTGGTAAAAACTGTCTTATATAATCAAAAACGCAACCACTTTCGGCACACCGGAAATATTTGTAATGGAGCTTTGGTTAATGGAAGTCGATGTCGAGGAATTCCGTATGTTTCTCCTAGTGTCTTCAATGGAGAAATAATTTTGTTGATTATTTGGTTTTGAATAATTAATAAGATTACCGATGGTCACGTCTTATTAATTATTAGAGATAATAATTTATGGAATATTGTAAAAGTAGTTTTGATTGAAAGCGCCACAACACTTTGATTCATCATCACCATATAATGGAGGCCAACCTGGTTCCATGTCAACAAATCATTACATTTCAATGGATCAACCATCAGGTGATAGAACTTCAGAAGATCACTACAATTCTGGAACACCAAAGAAAAAAGGCCACATAATAAATTCCACTAGTGACCAGACACAAGCCACACACATAGCCAGATTACCAAACAAGTCCTACACACACACACTACTTCTCTACAACCACGGTATTACCAGCTGCTTGCATAACGATGACTAAAGTCATTTATATATCAAATCACATACCGGTTAACTCCAGCTGTATCGAGCATTGTTAGATTCATGCTCACAAACGTCCTTCGTTGCCAAATCCTGCACACAAAGGCTAGGCCTAAAGCGAAGCTGCGCTTCCATTACTGTTTACGGACTAACATCAAAACCACCTGGTAGTACGAGTTATGCGTTGACGGTTACGACTCATATTATTAACAATATTACCAACGCATTACCAACAAGCCAGTGACGTTCAATAAATTAGATGTGCAACTGGAGCTTGCAGATCCCCAGTTTTATGTACCTAGTAAAATTGATGGGTTTCTTGGAGCTGATGTTTTTTTTGAGGCCCTAAATCCCGAAAAACAAAAAATTGATGGTCTAACACTTCTCCAATCCTCAAAATTCGGCTAATTAGTAGCAGGTGGATGTCATAATCTTTCTCCAAGTCTGACCAATCTACACGTCACCACGAATTCAGTAATTTCAATTATTAACGATCCCTCCAAGTGGAGGAAGTTGCATCAAAATCTAATTCAGCGGTTATCTACGAATGTGAAGTGTTCTATGAACAAACCACCACCAGAACTAAAAATGGCTAATTTGTCGTTAAAATTCTCTTTAAAAACAATCGTCACAGTCATTGAGCAGTTCATATGAAGCAGCACATCAGCGGCTACTTGCCATGGAGAGAAAGTTCTCGAGAGATCCGGAATTTTTTGAATCATAGAAATATTTTATGAACGAGTACATCGATTTAGGACATATGACTCAGATTTCACCAGATAAAGTCCCATTGCAGAATGAAAGGAAATACTATCTACCGCACCACGCAGTATAGTCAAATCCAGTAGCAGCACAACTAAATTACGAGTTGTGTTTGATGCGTCGTGCAAAACGAGTACGAGATTGTCTCTAAATGGCATTTTACAAATTGGCCCAAATATCCAAACCGACCTGTCTACAGTATTGCTACAATTCGGCAAACATGCAATAGCACTAGTAGCCGACATAGAAAAAAATGTACAGGCAAATATTGGTACAAGTCGATGATGCCAATTTTCAACTTATACTGTGGCGCGAAAATACGATGAAACAACTATCCAATATTTTGAACGAAAGCAGCTTCAACCTGCGAAAATGGAAATCCAATTCGCAAGACTTTTTGAACTCATTTTCACAACACAAAGTTCAAAATGTATCGAAATTAATTGAAGACGATCCTTCCATCGAAACGCTTGGGAGCATATGGAATGCAGAACAAGACACGTTCTCTTTCAAGGCACAAGAAAGTTGTGAAACAATGAAATGGACCAAAAGAAAATTATTGTCAACCACAGCCAAAATATACAATCGGGTGGGTTGGCTTGCACCTACAATCATTTTATTTAAAATGCTACTCCAGAAGTTATGGTTGCTTAAGTTGGAGAGGAACTCTAATTTACCGATACATGTCACTAAACTATGGCAATGGCTCTACCAAGCATCATCGGTGTGGGAAACAATTCAAACTCCGCGTCGTCTAACATCATTAGCATCTACAACGCATTATCAGTTGCACCCATTTTGTGACGCTTCAGAAGCAGCCTATGGTAGTGTTGTACTCGTATATAGTTACGATGCATAAACGATAGCGGCGAAATTACTGTAAACATTGTATACGCCAAAAGTAAAGGGGTACCAATAAAGCAGATATCCATACCTCGATTATAACTGAACACAGAAGTATTCGCTGGAACAGACTCCAAGATAGTGCTCTGGAAAATAGCACAGCAGAAATTTTGAAGCTTATTCATCGAGACAAATGGCAACATGTCGATTCGAAACAAAATCCAGCCGATGCAATAACCAGAGGAGTAAACTCGCAAGCCTTATCCAAACTACAATTATGGTGGCATGAACCTCAATGGCTCAGTAAACCTGACTTGAATTGGCCGAAATCAAAATCAACGGCAGTTGAAATCGTTGTTGCTCTTTTGGAAGAAAGGTCTTAATACAAAAACTTCTTGACAGAAATAGCCAACGAAGATGGTGTAGTTCCAAATGTACTTACAAAATTCTCATCCTGATTTAAAATACGCAAGATAATGGTTTATATTTTGAGATTCAGAAGAGCATCAATACGAAAGCAGCTCACTGGACACCAAAAAAGAACATCACTCCAACGGAGCGCATCTGGCATAAATGACTGCTGCATAAGTTTTCTCAGATGCGAAGCAAAATCCGTGTAGACTGATTGATGATGTGTGATAATTAATCCATCTGGATATGGTAATTTCTTTTAGTGACGGTAGAGAGATCTTGAATCTGCACCACTGCGCGATTATAGCCGGAGGTAGTGATTGATCCGAGGATAGCCCTGTTAACCAAAGATATTGTTGCATCATTAAATTGGCCACTGCTGTAGCTGGTGCTAACCATCCTAGAGGGTCGAAAGGTTTAGCACTCTCGAATAGAATACCGCGTTTGGTAGGTGCTTTATTAGATGATATGAGCGTAATACGGAATCCGAAACTATCTGACACTGGATTCGAATGTATGCCGAGAGTTTTAACTG
Source organism: Nephrotoma guestfalica (assembly GCA_963691935.1). Taxonomy (NCBI): domain Eukaryota; kingdom Metazoa; phylum Arthropoda; class Insecta; order Diptera; family Tipulidae; genus Nephrotoma; species Nephrotoma guestfalica. The sequence goes on from OY829913.1 coordinate 259,729,797, forward strand.
TGTCATCAAGTATGAATTCAGCTATTTCAATAATTCGTAGATCCATGGGTATGGCTTGCATTAGGGCGATGTGATTGGTAGCCCATTGTGAATTCTGTAGTAGAAATCGTTGTTCCGGCTGTTTTTATTCCCATGCCTGCGATGTTTACTTGATTAGAAGTTCTTGATAACTTGAACCCATCTGCAGTTTCTTCAGTGATGAATGTTGCTTGGGAGGCTGGATCAATCATCATAGCGGTTGTCAGTAAAACTCCACCTTTAAAAGTATTGACACCTGTTTACAACGATGTCTTTGTTGGAGTTTCCGTTTTCTTTGCCTTTTCCTCTTGATGAATGTCGTGAAATAAAGTATGGTGAGCTCCGTGACAATTTTCATATTTACTATGGCACTTGGGGCCGTGATATTTTTGTAAACACCTTCTATATAAATCATTTTGCTTAGCAGCCGTGGTCCTCTATGTTACCATCAATTCCGGGAACTTTCTGCAAGTGCACAGCTCGTGATCACCACCGCAATGAGCATAGCAAGTTGATGGACGCGTCAGTGCTACTTTTGTTGCTTTTTCCTGGATATTTTGTTGTGGTGATTCTCTTTTCTTAATGATCATTTCTCTAGCAACTGTAGCTAGAGAATGAAATTCTTGATTCAAGAAATTCAAAAAAACTTTTCATCGTTTGAACTTTTGTTGGTGCTTTAATGCTAGTTTTGTACAAACGGTGTGTTTCTGTGTCCAGCTTTTTTTAGAGTATGGTTATTACAAAGGCATTCCAGTGCTCTGTCTGGATACCCAAATTGGTGAGATCATATTAAGCACTCGAAGGCATTATCATGCTTTGTTCGTAGTCCATTGGCTGATTCTATCTACCGTTAAGGTAGGTAAATCCAATAATGTGTTGATGTGATTACTGGCCAACATCCTTTTGTCTTCATATCTATTGACGAGGATACTCCATGCGTTGATATAATTTTCTTCTGACAATGCTACATGGCTGAATAGCTTCGCTGCTTGCCCTCGGACCACCGAAAGTAGGTAATACATTTTTCTTCGTTGGCTTGCTCTTCATTGGAATGAAAAAGTCTGTTGAATATACTGTAGAAGGCTGTCCATTCCCTATAGTCCTCGTAAAATAAGAGAATTTCCAATTTTGGTAACTTTATTTTGGGAATCTTCTTTATATTGTCATTACAAGTGTTTGAACTGCTCAATCCAGCTCTTCTTGTAATGCAATAACAATTGTTTCATATTGGGTTTGAATGTTATCGAAAACGTTGTTCCCGAAATACTCTTCATCAAAATCCTCCTGTTCGGCGCCTGCAATAATATTTTTGTGATCATTGTAGAATGAGTTTCAGACGTCTGTTAGCCGCTTTAATTTCAATTTGACTTTGCTACGTTTTAGCGTTGACAGGTAGTCCTCTATTTTGTTTAGGTTTTGTTTCAACAGATATGGATTTATTGCAACGAACTGCCATTTTACACTCTACCCGGGTATGAATGTTTTTTCTGTTGTAGAGACGCAGATAGGGGTGGTGGTATTGCAATGTTTATTGTTGACTCTACTGTTGCAATAGAGGAAGAACAATTAACTCTGCATGGTACTAGTTTCCTTGTTGTTAATTTACCACTCTGTCATAGCAGAGTGATTGGTATATATCGCACCAAACAATGCCCAGAGAGTGTTTTCTTTCACACTCTTGAGAATGTTTTACAAAAATACCCCAAATCAATGGTATTGGGTGACATTAATATTAATTTGTTTAGCTCAAGTGAATATAAGACGACTTGGATGAAGTCGGTGGTCTCTAGTAGTGGATACACGATACTCAACAACTTGAGCCCCGAGTTTTACACTCGATTTTCTTCAACGCCCTCTGTACTTGACCATGTCATCACTGACCTAATCCTATCAAAATTTAACATAAGCCTAATTGACTCCCCCGATTTCGATCATCGAATTATACTGGTAGATAAATCCGATTCTATTGTTATCCCTAAACGTATATCCCGTCAGTTTAGCGTCACTAACTACGATAGGGTCTTCGCTTATCTTCCCTATATATGCAATAATGACTCTGGTATAAGTAATTTTAAACAATTGTGTGATGAGCTATCGCAACTCATTACCTCTAATACGAAATCATTAAACAAGGATGCCACTAAAACCTGGGTAACCGAAGAATTTGTATCTATCTTAAAGATAAGGAATGTCTTCTATCGTCTGAAAAACAAATATCCTAGTAACTGTTATTATAAAGAAAGATTCAAGTATTTTCGGAACCAAGTAATATATACTAAAAGAAGGCTCAAATCTGCGTTCAACCTTGGTGCGCTCCAGCAATCTATAGGAAATTCCAAAGCGACTTGGACGGTTCTAAAAAAGTTGATATTTAACAAAGATGACGAGTACTCTAGGAGTCCAATCATTGCACTGACTAACAATTTGTCTGAAGTTAAACATGACTCATACGACATCGCTAATATTTTTAACGAATACTTCATAAACATTGGAAACCTAACCGACGGAACAACCACCCATACTACAATGCCCCCTTTTTCCAGTTACTTAAAATATGAAGGTCTTCCACAACTTAATCTCTCGGTTACTGATTATTTAGAAGTTGCTACAATAATAAATAATCTTAATCGAACTGCTGCATCAGGATATGATTCAATCTCAGCGAAGTTTATAAGAAAATGTAACACTTTTCTCATCCCCTTAACAGTAAAGTTAATCAATGAATCCATACATATTGGCCACTTTCCGGACTGTCTCAAGACCTCAATAGTTCATCCTATTTTCAAAGCCGGAAATAAAATGTCTCCATCTAACTATCGGCCAATATCAATCCTGAATGTGTTCTCCAAAATATTTGAGAAAATAATTGTAGCTAGGTTAAATGAATATTTTAAGTGCAATAAAATTATACATGCTAACCAATTTGGATTTGTCGAAGCATCTAGCACACAGTCAGCGGCAGTGTCTGTACTCAATGAAATCTATTTGGGTTTAGAGTGCAAGGAATATGTATCGAAGCTCTCTATAGACCTTAAAAAAGCTTTCGACACTGTGCCACATAAAATCCTACTTTCAAAAATTACAAAGTTAAATCCCTCCGTAGCCACCCTATCCATTTTAACATCTTATTTCACTAGCCGGGTCCAATACACGGTGGTAAATGGTATTAAGAGCGAGCCGCTGACAGTGGTATCTGGTGTGCCGCAGGGTTCTATTCTTGGTCCAATTCTATTTAACTTCTTCGTTAATGACATGTTCAATATAGACTTGTCTGGAAAACTTTTTATGTATGCGGATGACTCTGTTCTAGTGTATAAATCTTCAGATGGTTTAAGCCTTCTTGATCAAATGGCACAAGATATTACAAAAATAGAATACTGGCTGACTGCTAATAAAATGTGCATGAACATGTTAAAGACCAATTACATAATTTTCCAAAACAAAAAGTTTCCTGCGCATTTTCCCCGTTACTTGGAAGTAAATAATAATAAAATACTGCAAGTTGAAACTACTACCTACTTGGGGCTCCTCATTGACCAAAACCTGAAATGGAAGGAACAAGTACTGAAAGTTAAAAAACAAATCTGGCCCTATGCATTTGCGTTGAAGAGAATAAGAAGTCTAATTGATGAAAGAACAGCATGGTTATTCTATGACGCATATATCAACTCTAGATTGAGTTATATGAGCTCGCTATGGACTACTACACCGAAAAATTCCATCAAAAGCCTTTGGGTTCTTCAAAACAGGATCATCAAAACTATCAAATGCCTGCCAGTACTAACGTCGACTAAATCTTTGTACTCTTCCAAAACACTTCCCCTAGAGATTCTAGGGAAATTTCAATTGTTGATGTTTATTAAGAAAGCTCAGATGGCTCTGATGAAATGTAATCTCACTCCTATAGCCGTATCTGAAGTTCACTCACATTATACAAGAAACAATGCAAGCTCATTATATTATTTAAATACCGTAAGTACAAGCCGTTCCCAAAGTAATCCATTTTATATGGGCCCTGCTCTATTTAATGAGCTTCCCCAGGCTATTAGAATAGAGTCCAATATTATGAAATACAAACGGCTGTTGAAGGATCACTTAATCAGTAAATGGTTGAATGTATTATAGAGAGATCTAGTAGACAAGTTAAAATCAAATTTAAATTCCAATCAGCAGCAACCACTAACTTGGCTACGTGAAGAATATTTAAATATACATATATGTATTATAAAAAAAAACTATCGGATGAATCAAAGGATCAGATTTGAAGTGACAAGATCTCATAATGAGTTTTCAGTATGTTAATGTTAAATCTTATTTAATTCTAAATATAATAATGTTTTGTTTTTCTTTCATTTTTTTTTCTATGTTAATATGATATTGTAAATTGTGTGTATGTTTTAAATTGCTATGGATTGCCTGCCACAGTCTCTTAGACTATTTAGGCAATAATAAATAAATAAATAAAAAAAAAAAAAAAAAAAAAACATCTCAGGTTTGGCTGTTTGCGATATGATGATCCAGTAGTTTCCTCTTCTTCCTCAAATATATAGGAGGGGCAACGGCTACTTCATCTTCTCGGCTTTTGGCTTTTCTTCTTTAGATTGGGTTGTTGTTAATTCTTCTTTGATTTTCAGAAGCATGGATTTCGGCTCTTCAAATACCATCTGGCTTTGGTTATGATTTTCTTATTTGCGATATGAATGATCATCGGGTAATGTGTGTACCAATTCTGCGTTTGTTGTGCAGAATTTGTCGTACAGAAGTTGAAGGTTGATGAGGCGTTCTTCGCAGTATTTTATGGTTTTTCTGTGAGGCCCATCTTTTTCATGTTGATTTTGATTTGGTTCATTACTTTTCCTGTAGTAGTTTGGTGGCACAAGGTTTCACCAGAATGCATGATGTTCGTGTGTTAGAGCAATTTTTGAATTTCTAACGAGCCGTACGTATTGTTACTTGAAGGACCAATGTTTCTCCTAGTGTCTTCAATGGAGAACTAATTTAGTTGATTATTTGATTTTGAATAATTAATAAGATTACCTACGGTCAGGTCCTATTAATTTTTAGAGATAATACTTTATGGAATATTGTAAAAGTAATTCTGATTTATTTAATCATTAGCATAATCAGCACATTTAATTATTTTACAGTGGTTTTTGTATCGAGAAACTCATGGATGATGTGTCTCTAGTTCTTTTCTCTGACGGTTTTCACTCTTTCTCTGACTGTCTGTTTTTACGTGTCCTGCGGTCAATATTCATTTAAACTGTATGCAGCCGATCTAATCGCACTCTCATTATGTGCGATTGCAGTTTTTAACCTTGCTGTTTAAAGCGGTTTTATTCTGTGGGTAGATAGTAACTTGTGCTCAATACACCGCACAATGCCCACGTCCAAACTAGTCAACTGTTAATGCTTTATAAACACTATCTGCCCCAACCATAATATCAAAGTAAGAAGAATGATAAGGCTGGAATAGTTTTGCGCCGAATCGACAACACCTTTGATATTTAAAATTGACAAGAAATATATTAAGAACTACGTTCATTGACAAGCTGATCGCAAATCGATTGCTACATTTACCTACCGAAATATAAAGGACTAATTCGGCAAGACGATGACAGCATTCACTTTGTTTGGTTGTTTTATTTCGTAGTTTTGTGAAATGGTTTACATTTCAATTTCATCTGATTGAAATGATTTTATATATTGATATTTGAAGGTTATATTGGTTATCCGAAGGCTTAGTCAATTGTATTTACTTGATAAGCCCGGTAAATATTGAATGATGAGGAAGACTTACAAAATCGTTTTGAGCTTCTGTTTCTTAGAAGCAAATATATAACAAATTCAGTCAAGTTTCCGTTAGGAAAATTTATCAAATTTTGGTATCGATTTATACAAAATTGGTAGCCTTTAGCTAAAAAAATATGTTACTCGTGTGTATAATTTCTACCTTATATTAATCGACTGGGGAAATTATTGAATATTTTTCAAGTTTCACATTTGATTGAAATTTGGCATACAATTATAAGAAGCTCCTAATCTGCAATGGTGCATGTGGTTCCGGTGGCGTCAAAATTCTAGGACTAATCTTTAATCAAAACACTTTAAAATGTACACCCTGTTTCTATTTTTTCAAAACCGCACCCAAGGTATTAATGGATTTCCATTGAAACATTATTTTGCAAAGGTAATAGGATTATTTATTTTCTTATTTAGTCTGCTGTCTGTAAAAAATGTTCCCATGTTCTTGGAATTTGAAATTATTTTTTTTAAACTTTGAAAGGTTATTATGGCGGATAAATATGCTACTTGTAAAAGCCAAACTAAATTAATTTTGGTGATTCCCACTGAAGCATAATCAGAAACCAACAAAAAAATCTTTTCCTATTTTTGATATTAATAAATTTATTTTTCGCGTGGTTACCACCGATCGTAGTGTGGGAAAATTACATGTCAATGCCCTCGTGTCTTTGAACGATATGTCATTAGAACGGGATTCTAATTTTCAAACCATACTGGTTACAGATTTTATGTCTAATATTTAAAGGAAGTTTTTATTACTTTACGTGCAGCCTTGAGTTTCAGATAATCCCAATATTTTGTTCCATTAATTGTCAACGGCCGTTGAATCCGTTCGATTTGGTGATGAAATTGTGATTGTTTTGTTAGTCGTCTTTTTATCTGTTGCATCTTTTTATGGCTACCTTGTGCAACACCAGACAAAACATTTATATCTCTAGATAAAATGTTATTTAAAAAGACAGTTTGAGTGCGGCTGGTCAAATATGACATGATCCACTTTAAGAGAAGGACATCACACTTGAGCTGTTCCAGTTTCACACGATCAATTTTAACGAATGTTTAACTAAAATCAGTGAACACTACTCCAACTGTGTCACCACACTATAACCACGACATCAACAAAACAAGATTAGTCATAGTTGATCAACCGCGGAAAAACTCCTGTTGGTTTACATAAAGATGGAGTTTTTAATTAAAACTAAAAGATAAGGTCCTTGACCGTCGATTCAAATAATTTAGGAATAGTCGATAAGTTAGAAATTCCGCAGTTATTTTCGATATTCTTTCGATATCCGCCCACCCTTGAAAATTTGCTTAATGAAACCGGATTACCAAATTGAAGGACTAACACTACACTCGCCATGCTCAAATTGAAAAGGTACGTCAGTGATTGCACCAAGATACACAAGAGGGTTGAATTTTGTCCGGGCCACAATCCATATTCACGTTTACGTTCAACAAAGCCTACCACGTCATCGGTAGTAGCCTGAAATTGAATGTTGGGATTTTTACTAAAATCAGAACCGCCATTCTTTCTCAAAGAAGGGATATACACATTTTCAAAAAACACTGCAAACATGTTAGTGATTCTTTGCGGATCAGCAACAGCCAAAGAGAGACATTTGCGAGGGTATACCTCTACAGTCTAGATTTTCGAATCAACATAGCTTCAAAAATATTTAGCGTTGTTTCTAATATTCGATTCCTCAACAATATTTGAATTATATAAGAAACGATTTAAAAGTTTAAATTGAGATCTAAGAGCAACTGGATGTTCAGTGGTGTATGAAAAATACTCGAAGAAACGCCAAGTTCACACGAGCAATGACCGTATCATCTAATTCTACTGGTATGAATACTAGATCGAGAATAATGCTGCTCGCTATGGTTCTCGATGTTATTAATCTGTCTTAGTCCAAATGAACAAATTGTGTCCATCGAGAGGTCTGAGGTTAAATGATCTGACCATTAAATGGCGGAAGATTATCTTTAAAAATCATCACATAATCGAAATCAGCAACCGCAACTGCTAGTTCCGTATGGAATGTAAACAAAAACTATTAATATCAATTGGAATCAAGTTTAGCAGCCAAAATTCAGCTCTCCAGGTTAATAATATCCTCATGTACATCTTTCGATATAGCTAGTAAAAGTATGCAAAAGTATGTCAAGTTCCGAATAATTATCGCGACTGAAAACACAATTGCCTTGGGGGTATTAATATGCAGAATTGTGCGTGCCTGTCAGCTATGACTCCGTGATACAAATGACATCATACTCATTTTCCAACACTGTTAAGTACTTTTTAGTTGAGAGGTAGCGGTCCATAATCGGTTGGTCTCAATAGATCTTGTATTGCGTTCTAATTTCGATGTTGATCTGATTTCTGATAGTTTCTGCTAGCGGATGAATCAAATCTAATGGAACATTGTTTAGCCTTAACTTGATTGATACGGTTTATGCTAACTTAATCTAAGCAACTAGAACCCATCGTTTTACTCGGAAAGGATAAGGCCCAAAAATTTTTAGTAGAGCATTTAATTAGCCTATAAGTATCTTGTAATGTTCTGTTGAATGGGATTTGCTAGCTTTAGCGACGTAAAACGTATAAGCGTAGCCCTAGTTGAGGATAGAGGAGCGCTAAGCAAAATAGTGCGTTATCTCGGATATTTTATAAATTTTTTTAAAAGTCAGTAATTAACAAATCTAAACCTTTATGGTTCTCTTCTATATTTTATACTTCTGTGTGGTGTCAAGGTCATACGCATAGATCAAAGATTTTACACTTTGATTTTTTGATATTTTGAAACACTGCCATCAGATTTTTTGAACATTTCTGTTGACTAATTGACACATTTGTCAAATTATGTGGGATCCAACGCAAACAAATCTTTTGACGGCCAAATGATTATGCAATATTAATTGTAAGCTGATTCCACTAATACCCGAGGGTGCCTCAATCTCACGATAAGCCTCATGACGATCGTGCAGTATTAGTTCAAGCACAGCTTCAATGTTTTTCGGAACAAAAACTTATTTTGAATGACCTTCACGAAATTCTTCGTTGAGCGAACTGCGACCACGACTGAATTCCGTAGACCATCAATAAATACTGGTTCTTAATGGTACTTCATCGCCAAAAGTTGAATGTAGATCATCAATACACAAAAATCACCGCATGAAAATGATCTCGATTTAGTTCCATTTGTCCAGTGCCCAAAACGTTCTGAGCAAATATACCGTATAAAATAACAAATTTTACTATAGAAACGTCAGTTACCAGTTGGCAGCACTTTTTATTGACTACTTTATTTATTGAAGCATTATAAAGGGTTATCCAATTCGAGGTTGATAAAGTAGAAATCTGTATACCGACATCTGTCAAAGATAAACGTCAAGTACGCTGTCATTTATTTAGTTGACATTCTGCCATTTAAGAATATGGAGCATTTAACATACGCAAATTGGGTGTTGGAAAAACAGGCCGTCGATGCTGATTTTTCGAACAAAATTTTCTTCAGTGATGAAGCTCATTTTTCGCTTGGTGGATACGTTAATAAGCAAAACTGTAGAATTTGGGGCTCAGAAAATCCACAATTGATTGTAGAGAAGCCATTACACCCGGAAAAAGTCAATGTTTGGTGCGCATTGTGGTCTGGTGGTGTGATTGGGCCGTATTTTTTTGAGAACAACCATGGACGAACCGTTACCGTCAATTCTGAGCGCTATGGCCGCATGTTAACCGATTATTTTTTTACGAAAATCGAAGATCTTTTTACGAAGATCTTGACGATATGTGGTTCCAGCAGGATGGAGCAACCAGTCACGTAACACGAGCAAATCGAGATCTTTTGCAAGAGAAATTTCCTGGACGTTTGATTTCGCGATTGGCTGATGTCAATTGGCCTCCAAGATCCTGTGATTTAACGCCTTTGGATTTCTTTTTGTGGGGCTACGCGAAAGATCGTGTTTACGCAAACAATCCTCAAACTCTTGACGAATTGAAAACTAATATTCGTAAGGTAATGGCCGAGATACCGCCCGAAATGTGCCGAAAAGTCATTGAAAATTACCGCAAAAGAATCAAGGCCTGTAAGAAGTCCCGTGGAGGACATTTGAATGATATCTTGTTTAACTAAAAATGGCAAGGATCAATCTGTAAAATGAAATAAAAATTACAATACATTCCGAATATTTTGTGTGTTTTTTTTAAGTTTACTTTATCAAGCTTGAATTGGATAACCTTATAAATGAATAACAACAACAAAGAATACTTCCATTAGGCATAACTACGTAGCGCACCACGCTAAATAACACGTTTTAAATGACCTAAGCGACGCCGATCTCTTAATATCTAATGGGATGTAATTCCTCTAACAGAAAATTAAGTATTTAGAGACCTACACAGGTTTATAGAGGGAAGTAAACGTAAATTTAATAAACGTCCTAATAAACAATTACTTATCAAATAAATAGGGTGGTTGCTTACTGCTGAGAAAGAATCAACTAAATTACAACCCAGAATCAAATTCAGAAAGGGAGAAATCTGATGATATTTCCTAATACTAAAAACGAAACGAGTAAAAGCAGTGAAAATCTTTGAAGAACATTCATATTCTCCTGAAGCATACCAAACAAAACAACGTCCCGAAATAGAAAATATGGAAGAAGGTGCGAGAGGAACATACGCTTTTTAAAATTACTACCAGTGAACCCAACAACTTTATACAAACAACTAAGCATTCCAAAAACCGTTTTGCTAACCTTAATCAAATGATCACTCCAGGTAAGGGTTGTATTGAAAATTAACCATAAATTTCTAACCGTATATTAAAGAATGGAATTAAAGAATCGCTGAAAAAATTTCAGGAAAAGGGGGAGTATCTATAATTTGAAATCATCATTAATCAGAGAAATATTAGAGTTAATTGAATCATTATCTAAGCGACTACTCCTATAAATTTGCACATCATCAGCAAAAATATGAAAAGAAGAATAGTGAATCGAACATGCAACGTCATTAATGTACATTGAGAATAGTAATGGACCAAAAACTGACCCCTGAGGAACGTCAGAAGAGACAGGTAAGAAGTCAGAAAACGAATTGTCATAAAAGACTGCCTGAAAGCGACCCAATTTAGCAGCAGAGAGAGAATAATTAAAGCTCGAAATAAGCTTATTAAACAAAATTTGGTGATTAATTTAATCGAACGCTGTAGAAAAATCCAGCAAAGTAAGGCAAGTACGACGAATACTCGTATCATTATAAATATTCAGTAAACCATTGGTAGTACCGTGGAATCTTCTAAAACCCGATTGAAAAAGACTAAGCAAATTAAAGCTATCGGTATGAGATTGGATTTGGTTTTTTACTACCAATTCAAATGCCTTGGGCAGAGAACTTAAAATACTAATAGAGCGGAAATGGGAAAGCTCAGAAGGATTGCCAATTTTAGGAATAGTAATAATTTTACTCAACTTCCACTGAGCGGGTTATAAAGCGTTATCGACTGCTGTTAACGAAAATATGTAACAAGTAACTTGATACAATAGGAAAAATATGCTTAACAAATTTGAAACTAACCATACCTAGACCAGTGGATTGAGATTTAACATTCCGAATTGCAGAATGCAAATCGGCAATAGATATATATTACAGATATGATTTAGTATCCGGAAATATCATGGGTGGAACTAGAGTTACTTAGGTAATGGTTAAAATTATTAGCTTTGAAATTTACCGAAGCACCTCCTATGCAACTACCAAGGCTCAAATTGCGAACGTCACGCCAAAATATCTTAGAGGGAAGTGAGGATCTAACTTATCCTGGAAAAAATTTTGCTTAGCGATACGAATTAAACTTACCACTCTATTTCGAGATTGCTTATAAGCTAGATAAGAAATAGAATTAGGGATCATTTTCCAAAGACGATATTTGGAAAAACGAACAGAAATAGCATTCAAAATTTCTTGCGTCATCCAATGGGGGGATCTAAGTTTAAAATAAACAGTAAAGAGAGGCACGCAATTATTGAATATACAATTTTTAGAGGAATTAAAATAGTCAATTTGATCGATAGAAGTACTAAGAGAAAATATATTGTCCCAACAAATTGAGCCACAAATTGATGACAGGTGCGATTCATCAATTTTCGAAAAATCCCTAAAGCTGAAACTTTTAGGTTTAGGACGAGAGTAATAATTAACAGAAAAAACAAGAAGATTGTGATGAGAGCCAATACCACCACTTGCGGGTCGCAAAAGAGTAAGTGGGAGTGGGCTATAAAATAAAGTCTCTTGAGAAATATCAAAATTGAAATCACCCGAAATGAAAACCTCATCATTCCGACAGGAAAAATAACTAAAAAGACACTAAATGCCTAAAAGTGATTTTTTAAATTGTATAATACGACCTCTTGTGCGTTTTAGGTGGATTATAAACCACACCAAAAAGAAATGTCTGCTTATTCACGAAGACATTTATAAAAATAAACTCAAAGTCAGACACGAGCCTTTGAGAAATTGAGAAGAGTACCGACACAACATTGCGTTTAATATGCTCGGTATACCCCACCATAATTAACTGGTGGATTAGCCCTATCTCGCCTGAACAAATTATAGCGACTAACAGCAAACGCGGAAACGGGAATATCGGACGATAAAAACGCTTTCAATGGAACTCTGACACTTTCAATGGACTCTCTAGTCCGAATCATGGATTTTAATAAAACGGAGGGTAAAGGAATACTTTCGGTGGACATCGCGAATCGTGGCGCACTTCAACAACAATACTTGCATGCAAACATTTTTAAATAAATATCTAGTTTTTTCTTCCAAAGGCAGGTTAACGTCAAATGTCAAAATATGTAACAAAACAAAAAAGCCAATTAATACCAGCAATATAAATAGTATTAGAGGAATGATACTTATCTAATAATGGAATTCTTCAAACTAAAATCAAGCCGAAAAACCTTAGAATTTATATTTAAAAAATTTAATAGGGTTGTGCAACACGATTTATAAAAGGCAACTCTCTCATTATTTAAAAATTGACGGGAAATTTGCCAAATTTTAGTATTCCTGACGAAATCAAGCTACAAGTATAAGTTTAATGCTAAAAAAGTCAAGGAAGCTGATTAGCTAGTTTTTAATCGAAATTAAATAAAAATTACATCTTACTAATATTTCTAATTATTTTTAGTAATATCTTCTACTTCTATCTCATCATCATTAATATTTGTGATCATTGGTGGCGGACAATTAGTGCAAGTATTGAAGTTGGATTCTCTACAAGCTTATGTGCAAAACAGCCCAGTTTTTCTGCTTCCACAGTTAACGATACATCTAGATTTGAAACCGCAATAAATTATCTTTTTTATTTGCTTCGGAGCAAGTGGCTTCTCCATGTGGTGTTGGGTATTAAGAAATTACATAGCCACGAGTGTTCTTGTAAATAAACTTTTTCAGATGTTCCAATGCTGCATCTGATCAGAGTTAGAAGCATTCTTCAGTAATAACGCTAAACCATCTTTAGAATGTCGTATTTGCATAAAAACTTTTTCCTTTTTGATTTTGAGTGATTAAAAAATTATAAAATTGCAATAGTTTTGATAATGATCGTGTAAAGACTACCATATGTAGTATAAATCTCAGCCAGCCGTCTAATTTTCTGTTAAGATTTTTGCAATTTTATTTGATCTTTTACTGTCATTTTAAGCCGCATTATGAACTACATTCATTTTATTAGACCTGTCAACTGTATCACAAACCCAGTCAATTAATTGTTAATTCGCTTCAAATTTACATTTTACATCATAAATTAGGTTGATTTATAAGTAGATTTTAAACAGGAGCAGTTTATGGATATTTTCTCATGCAAGAATCAGAAATAGAGATGGATGTTTACGCGTTATCTACTAATTTTTACGTAATCGGGTCGACAACGTCGGCTACTAATCGAAAACGTTGACTAATCGTGGGCAAGTCGACAAATTTAGGTGAAACTCACGCCTAGGTGTCGGTAGTAAATAATTTCTAAACGCAACCTTTTTTTATGTCATCTTTCACATTTGTGAAGTAGATTGTAACACCAACCTTTGAAGTCGCGGCGTCACCTTGTATTGTTAATAATAATACGTCAGTAATTTCCTTGTATTTAAATATTGGGACATTTTTGGGTGAGATAGGTTTTGTTCAACCATAACATTCTTGTTGTTGTTGTATAGTTTAATTTTGCGTATATAGGGGCGAAAATGGTAGAAAGAGGGGACAGATAAAAGTTGAAAATTGGAGGCGTAAGTGACAGCAAAAAAAAATTCTTTTTTCTAGTGGTATTCATAAGAATGGAAACCAAAAACATTTTCTGGGATACGCAATCGTAAACCGAATAGTGAACAAAAATATATAAAAAAAAGAAAACCTCGAAACAATATCGAATGCTGTTTGGTTTGGTTTATAATTATGGTACTCCGGAGTGTTGTAACCACAGGGTGGTAAACTTTTTTTGGATTACGAAAATAGACGTGAAAAAAATGTATATCCAGTAATCCTATAAGGATGGGCCGTCCGACCGATTTCGCGTTTTTTTTTTGCGGTTGGTGAGAGATTGGGAGGGGTGGCGCCAGGCGGTATTCGTCCAGTCCACCTCGACTTTAAAGGATTTTTAGAGCAGTTTCGACTCACGCAGGATAACTTGACCTGAATTGCTCTGCGACAACATATGCCTGGTTGAAGTAGAGTTCGGGCGACAAAAACACGGACGTTATCGTGAGCAGCCACTGGAAACGCTGCCTGAAAATAGTAACGGGCATTTTACATCAAGAAGGTTGGTATGAGACTCCGTACCTATCAACAGGTACGTGTCGTCTGCTTGAATTCTTTTCTCGTACCTATAAATTAGTGACTACAACAAAGTTTTTTTATTCGGTGATTTGCGAGACTGGAACGAGTTGCGGCCAGCCCGGTTAAAGCAGCCCGCATATATGTATGGTGATTGTCGGGACAGTACATCAAGCCAAAGTGCCATTTTCATTAATCGTGGAGGAACGAGGTCATCAAAGATGCCGCTTCTACGAGGAATGCATACTTCACTTCACGTTAGTGAAAATTAAGGTTGATATCTGTTTTTTTTTTCATTAATCGATTAATTGTTATCGTTCTTTTGATTTTTTTTACAAGTGGTCTTTATTTTCATTAATTGTCTAAAAAAAAGGACCAGCTTCTCTAATCTTTTAAATTTTTGATCGCGTACATTTCTTATGTAACGGTATTGTCTCATGGTTTTTTTGTGTTGATGGATCGGTTAGTTCAGTTTTTTTTTTTCAAATAAGTTAACATTTCAGATTTCATCACTTTCTTTATTTTTTTTTTCACCTCGGGTATTCTTTCACCCCTCAATTGTAATTTTTTGTTGTTGTTGGTCGTTCACCTTTATCGACGTTCAATATTGGCATCTGCTCCTTTCGATTTTTTTTGCTTAGGTCTACTTTAATTATTTTTAATATGAACAATTAAATTGTTTGGTATGCGTAGATGGAGGAGCGTTTAACATAAAGGATTCGTTGCCGTTTATAATTGTTAATTTTTTTTTTGCGATGTATGCAAGGATTATTCAAGCCTCGACAACTCCCACGCCAAACCCTGAGCCTAGCCGGCTACCAATCACCGCGTCGAGGCCTCTGCACATTCAATCTATTAACGGGATTTGAAAACTAATTTTAAATATCGTTACAAGATAGATGTACAATTTTAACGATGGATATACGCTAGAAGAACGCATTAAAGTTATTCAAAATTATTATGAAAAGCATCGATCTTTAAAAAAATACGTATCGTAAAATTCGTGATTTTTTTGGTGTCAATAATTGTCTAAATGAGTCAACAATTCAAAAGTTTGTGAAAAAATTTAAAGGGACTGGTTCTGTCGAGGATCGAAAAAGGTCTGGTAGACTAAAAAGTGGACGTTCTAGTGAGAACATTGCTACTGTGGCCGAAAGTGTTGCGGAGGAACCTTCACCATCGATATCATGACATTCTCGTCCTGAGCAGAGGCAGAATTGAAGAAATATGAGGGCATTCATCTAACGACTGTTTGGCGAATTTTACATAAGGATTTGCATTTGCATCCTTACACAATTTAATTAAAACAGATCATTATCAACACAGAACTGATGCCATAAACTACCACCTAGATCATGTGATTTAACGCCATTAGATTACTTTCTTTGGGGTTTCTTGAAAAGTAAAGTTGCACAGCTGAAAAACAACAATCGGACCGAAATTGATGAATTTAGGGCGGTAATGTGCGAGCGAGTTCTTAAAAATTTTGATTTGCGTATAGAAGCCTGTAGACGTGCCCATGGTGGACATTTAAATGATGTCATTTTTCACATTTAATTGTTAATATTTTTACAAAAAATGTGAAACACCAGAAAAAATCTAAGTACGAGTATTTCCATGTTTCATTTGCGAAAAACATTTAAGCACGACTTTTGAAAGACCCTGTACTTGTAATTCACGTCAATAGTGATTGAATAGTTTTGAATTACATACCTTGGCTGAGACCAAGTGTTACCAAATGAAAACGCTGTAATTTTTTTTATTTTGATTATTTTTTATTGAAATTTCGTGGAATATGTTGAAAACATATTACATTTTATGAAAAACATGTCACTGCTCGATATGACCTCCTTTGGCTCTGATTATTTGATTCAGTCTTCCATAGAAAGCATTGCATGCTGACCGAACGTGAGCTTGCGGAATTTTATTGCATTCTCGAACAAGAGCTGACTTCAATGCATCAACACTTTCGTATTTTTTAGTGGACACCTTACTCTCCAAAATGGACCATATGGAGAAATCCATGGGATTCAAATCTGGTGAATATGGTGGCCATTCTTTCGACGAAATCAGCCGCGGAACGCAATTTTGTAAAAATTGCTGTGTCGCTCAAGCTTTGTGTGACGGTGCCGAGTCCTGTTGGAATGTCCAACGGTTCGTACCAAAGTGTTTACGTGCCCAAGGTAGCAAAGCATCGTTTAGGATCTTTTGGCGGTACACCTCTTAATTAATTTAGAACAATTATTTGTTGACCACATGTAAACAACTAACCTAACTTCAATCTGTCAAAAAATTGACGCGCGAAAATGACAACTACACAAATGACAAAAGTGAAATCAGTAACATTTGGTCTCAGTATTTTGAACTAATGCCAATCAATATTACTAAAAATGCGACAAACCTGTTTTAGTTGACCACCAAAAAATTTGTATTTTACTCAGCTGACGGAGGTTGTCAAGTTAAGAAAAAATATGGAAAAATCTACGTAAAATTAACATCAATAACAATTAATTGAATAGCTACAACCTGCTTGCTATTCTGACCAGTTGTACTCAGTAATACCAATATACTCCGAACTACTGTGTCCTACGTGTTAAATAATTAGACAAATAATATTTGGAGAAAACAACAAATCAAACTGTCCGTGATTTGAAATGCTGTCAAGAAATGGCGTGCAGGAAATCAAAAGAACTGAAACAAAGTACTCAATCCAACCAGAAACTTAACAAGCAAGTTTTAAAGCAAACTAATTTCATCTGATGGGTGACACATCAAAATAAATGCTATTTTGCATTTTTAATTAATACATTCGCAATTTACATTTAATTGCAGGACAAAGAAAATGTAGCCGAAACAGATAACACAACTATGTTCTTGACAACGTTAATTTCAAAAAGTTTTTGTAAATTTATCGTAATTTTGAGTGATGAATTCTACGGGTTTTATATCAACGTAAACCATGAACAACCACCAACTGTGGTTGATTGTCCTCAGTGCTATTATTGAGAAAGTTAAATGAAACTTTAGTGGTAAAGTCTCCACCAAGCTTTTAAATGGTTCTATTAATTAGATACACGATCACACAATTCTTTTATATAGGAACAATTGTATTTATGTTACAGCAAAACTTATTTTTTATTCTAAAAAAAAACGATATTTGAATTTAAAATAAAAATTTATTTATAATTTATTACCTGATTTGGTTGGGCAAGGTGTGAAAGACGCCACAAAACGTTGCCAATCGTAACACTCGATTTAGTTGAGAATTTTTGCAATCTTTTTAATCGTTGGGCTTTGAACACTCAGTTCAACTACGATAATTTTTTCGTAAATTTTTATCTAATTTTCCCAATCACACGTGTTCTTCGAATATTCGTTGGCTCTATTCGAGCGGTATAGCTTGTATTGCTTAATTTAAGAACAAATCATAAATCAACACTTATAATAAAATATCCCCTCTTCCTCTTGCTTTTCGTAAATTCTCGCTGTTAAAACCGTTGTACAAATTTTAGTTCTCAGCTTTCAAAATTATTTGCATGCAAATTATTACTCGAGTGTCACAAGGCTCGGGAAATTTTACGTCAAATCTAAGAATTGCTTTATAAAATGCAATGAAAAATTATTTAAAATTTCTGTTTGCTTAGGGTTTACTAAAAGGAAGATACTTTTTGTGATCTTCCTATGTAACTCTATTGTCGAAGGAGAAAAATCACCCCTTAAACATAAAACTTTGGCTAGGTAGATCTTTCAGAATGCCTCCTTCAAGGAAATTTTTTAAATTTAGTGATCAACATTACTAGTAGTTGCGGCCCAATTCAATGGACCAAAATTTTGAATGTAAATATCTCCTTAATATGGATGGGTTAATAATGATAATTTTTTGCCATCTTGTATAGGCATTGAATGTGCTGCCCCTATTTCTACAGTTAAACAGTACATTCCATATGATTTAGGCACTTTTTTGTGCTATTTTGACGAACGTCGGCTCGATTTTTAGCGAAATGGGAATCAACTAATCGAGCGGGGTTTTATCATTAAAGTTTCATATACTAACGAATAATCTATGTGATTTACACCCCGATTACGCTAGTCGAGTCGTTTGTCATTACAAGTCACTAAATAAATATAATGTTTGTATGAAAAATTAGCCAGTTCCATGCCAATACGTGACTTGAGGCAAAAGAAACAAATAAAAACTGTCATTTTGAGTCGAGTATAATTTTGAGGTGACTAGAAAAGGCATAAAATACGCCAATTGTCGTTTGAAGTGACTACCATAATAAGCATAGTCGATAATTTGGCAAGGCAGCCGACTTTGGTTTCATATTAAAAGAGTCACTTGAAAGGACACACGAACCGACTAGCGTAATCGGGGTGTTAGTATCAACATGTAAATTTACAAACGATAGCTAGATAAATGCCTAATAACCACTAGACAGTAATTTTATATAACCGCCTAACGCAAAATAAATTCGCTATATAGTATACATAATAGATTTCGAGTCGACAACCGCGTAGATTATATTGCGAAGTCTACCTCGTCCATCTCTGGTTAGAAACGCACCACCAAGTTTATCTACCAAAAATTTTAAATTTGGATAATCATTCTTCGGACCATTTAATAAATTTAACGTTATCATTTCGTACAAAAAACACAAATCAGACTACAAATTGAAACTTATAAATAACAAATTATCTTTGCTCCCCTATCGACATTTTGAAGGGTATTCCAAAAAAAAAGAGCAGACTCGTACGAAATCGTCCAAAGTAATTAAAACATTATATCTAATCTCTCTGCCGTATAAATTATATTTCGGGACTATATCAAAAAATATAAACACAAAACAACAACAATCGACTAATTCAAGTGCGGAGTCATCAACAAAATAAAAAATTTGTTTCATTTTTGGTTAACTTCGCTGCTGCTGTGCTGTGTACGAGAGATAGCCACTGGTTTTGTTTCCGTTTTTTGTTATCGACTTTCAGTCTTTTTTTCTGTATATTCCAAAATTTTTATTGGTTTTTCCAATTTTTCTCCGTCTAATCTCTTTTTTATAATATCTATAATACAACTTTCACTTGTTGACTTAAGTTTTCTTTTTTTCTTTTTTGGTTTTCTTTTTTTTGCGAAATTCGACTTGTTTGTTTGTTCTGTAATATTGATAAAATATTAAATAAATAGAGATGATTGTGATGAAAATTGATGTTTTATTGGAAATGATTAAGAGAAAACAATGGAGAGAATGGGAAGATAAAGCGGTTTTTGCACAACACAATAAACGTTGTTGAGATGATAAATACAAGAATTAGTATATTTTGTTGTTGTATATTTGGTATTGTTCTATATTTACATTTTAATAAACTAAGAGGAAGAGATGAATTACCAGATTTGAAGTACCACCAGAAACATTTTAAATCCTTTAATCCGCTTATAATAATAATGATGATCGTATACACAACAGTAAAAAAACTAAGCCACTGACAGTAGACATTTTTTAGTTAATTTTTGTTATCGCAATAGATAGGTTTGCTGGTTTGTGCGTATTTAGAGATGAGATATACAATATAAAGGTAATTTTATTTTGGTAAGGTGTCAGGACATTTAAGTTAAACAATTTATTACATTTTTGTTTACATTAGAAAATCTTAAAAAATCGTACACCACCATCATCGGGGGCGGGAGAACTTTTTATTATTTGCGCTTTTCACAAAAAAAAAAGTTCAAAATCTATATGAATAATCACTTTCCTCCCATCTTACTCGTATTATTATTTTTATTTCTAAACAATATCCCTTAAAAATACAAAAATAAATTAAATCATCACCTTTTTAAATAAAACGTAAAAAATGCTACGATAAATCTCTTCTCATATTATTTGAATATAATTTTTTTTTTCAGCAGAGTACTTTTGGTGTTTTCTTGTTATTCTTACTTGGGTATAGCCTAGGTATATACGTTATCAAAGATTATATTTTATTGATAACAAAAAAAATATTAAGTGTTTGACTTTGGTGACAGGTAAAATTTATTTTTTGGGTTTTCACCTTCATAAAAATTATTTTTTCAAATATAAATTTGGGATTTTTTGATTTCCATCAATTTTATTGAAATTCAATGGAATTAATTGAATATTCTGGAGAGTTTCATACTATGCTAAATCAATATTGATGTTAAAGCACAGCACAGAGAAGGGTTATATTATAATAAAGCCATTTCTCCTATATAGGTTCATGGTTTACAATTTATAGGTATGTAAATTAGCAGAGTTTTTGGTATGATATTTGTTTATTTTGTGGTGCGGTTTGTTTGAATTCTTGAAAATTGTTGTCAATTTAATGAAATAAATAAATCATGGACAAAATAATGTGTTTGCTGAATACCTATATAGAGGTACACAGTTACTATGGAATTGATTTATTTTCACAGTAGGTTATATGTCATTATACTGAAATCCCGGGATACCAAAAATCGTTAAATTCAAAATATATTTCAATGCAAAATAGACCGATTTTATAACAACTGTTTGGGTTTGTTTAAACAATTGATGGATTTACCGCGAAGCGATATTAAATATTTGAGCCTACTATAAATATGAGCCATGTTCGATTGTACTGAATTATCTGAAACAATTTTTCAAAATAAGGTAATATTCACCTCGCCTGTTCGTTTCCGACAATTTTCAAAATAGTGTAACGTGCTCTCTATAGTTATCGAGGTATGAATAGACGCAACTTCAAACTAACCGTTACACAAAATCGGGGTTGAGCACCAGTCTACCTGCACGAAGATTTTCCACCACCCTTTCTTTTCCAGACTTGTCACTCTACACACGTTTAGTGAACTTCAGGATAATTTGGGATAGTCACAAACAAAATCAAATAATTGTTTTGATTTATCCAATACTCGAACGAAATTTTTTCGAACTGAATTAATTTTTTTAAACGTTATTATTTTTACTTACAAAACTAACTTCAAGTAATATTCAATACTCTTCAATAACGATTATCCAGATGTATGATTTTTATTTTTTTACAAACTTAATAACAACTCGATCGACATCCAGAAGTCAAATTTTATTGGGATTTTTTTAAAATATTTTCGATCGAGTAGACTTGGCGATCCAAACTCGACTGTCTTCTCCGAACACCTTCTTAATCGTTTTCACCTTCCACCCATGAAAATTAGCTATCTTAATGTTGTAGTACTGTCGCCTCCGCATATTCGAAAGTTCAATTTTAATTTCTAAAAAAAATCTTTCTCAATAACAACTCATGATGATCGTACAATGTTTTAGCGGTTTTAAAGTTTCCTCGCCTGGATGAATGTTATTCGAGTGCAACGTCTCTTGTTATTTGTGATCGGTGTGATGGGTCCAATCTCAAGCGACAACAACCAATTTGTATGATAGCGATTTTATTTATTTGTCAGCAGACGAGTTTTTAAGGTGGGAACGCCATTTAATGGTCGAGACAGGATAGGAGAACGAGGAAAGAAAAGTTAATTGGCGAATTCTACGCTGTTTCATGCGACTGCACGAATCCGACCGGCGAGTGCCTGATCAACACGCACTGCCGTTTGCTATCAACGTTACACATGAACCCATTCCAGGCAACCGTCACAATAGTTTATTAATTATTAAAAATATTATTTTTAGTATTTAAATACTTTGACATGTACCATAGGCTTGAGTAGAACTTACCATTAATTGTTTTGCTTGATTTTCTATAAAATCAGTTTAATCATAATTTTTAATTAAATTTGCCAAATTTAAAACTATTTAATTTTTTTTTAATTTATTTATTACAAATCATCTGTTTTAATCGTCCTTATCAAAAATGGCCATCGTTTGTGCAAATGTTAATACAAATTTTATACAAAACATGATATTAGCCATCTAATAAGTTACAAAGAAAATTCAAGTCTTTCCACTTTGCTTCCGATATTGATAAAGCCTCGTAGTAGCTTAAAGATTGATTTATTTATTTATTTAAAGAAATCTATTCTTTGATTTACATGTATGATTTCAGAATTTAATTTAAAACAAAATTATTAAAAAACAAATAAAATAAAGAAAATTAAAACACAGAAATGTATAAATCAGATCTTGATTTAACAATTAAAAATTTAAAAAATAATTCTTAAGTATATTTTTGAACTTATCCTTTGATAAATTAAAGTCAAATAGGTCGTCGACGATGTTGAACGATTTAGTTGACCTATTAATGGGGTTATTTTCTCCATAGTTTGTGGAATGGTGTTCAAGTGCTAAAAATTCATGGTTTCGAAATGTTCTGCAAGGCACATGAATTGATATGTTTTCCAAAATGTATGCTGAATCAATGTGACCAAGCAAAACGTTACCAATGAAAGCCGCACCTAAGAGAAGTCGTCTATTTTCAAGCGTGCATATTTTGTAATCCGTGCATCTTGTTGAGTATGGAGGTAATCGAGGCACATTTTCATTGGATGGTAAATTGTGGTCGTAATTCCAGTCACTTTTTTTAACAAGAAAATAAGAAACTTTTTTTGAATGCTTTCAATTCTTTTAATGTGTACAGCATAGTATGGATTCCAGACCGGTACAGCGTATTCCAGTTGAGATCGAACGTAAGCGAAATAGAGTGAACATAAGGTTTGAATATCTTTAAATTCACCTGTCCACCTTTTAACAAATCCAAACATGGCATTAGCTCTCGCAATACAATTTTCAATATGCTTATTGAAACTAGCATTCTCGACAAATGTAACACCTAGATGTATGATCTCATTAACTCGTTGCAATACTTCGTTGTTGACTTTGTAGGAAGTAATTAGCGGATTTCTCT
Organism: Nephrotoma guestfalica; assembly: GCA_963691935.1. NCBI lineage: Eukaryota > Metazoa > Arthropoda > Insecta > Diptera > Tipulidae > Nephrotoma > Nephrotoma guestfalica. Next base: position 259,753,285 of record OY829913.1, read on the forward strand.
TACGATGGAAAGACATGATCTTGCATTTCTTAATATTTAAGTAAAGCGATTTTCGATCACACCTCTCACTTAATCTATCGATGTCCTCTTGAAGTTTCTTCGTATCTAGCATTCCATTAACAGTTCGAAAAATTTTCACGTCATCAGCAAATATGAGCACGTTTGAGTTTTGGATTATCTCGATTATTTGATTTATAAAAACAATAAATATCCACAGCCCGATGTGCGATCCTTGGGGAACACCAGACGTAACTTTAATAACGTTTGATTTCGCATTTCCTATTATTACAAATTGTCGCCGGTTTGATAGATAGGACTTGAACCAATTTATGTAATCGAGTGTAAACCCAAATGCGAATAAACTGCGGAGTGCTTTTTGATGGCAGATGGAATCAAATGCTTTACTGAAATCCGTGTACGCTACATCAACTTGATGATGGTTTTCTATCTCATTAATTATTTTACTGGTAAATTCAACCAGATTAGTTGATGTGGATCGGCCAGGCATAAACCCATGCTGGTTTGTTGATATATGACGTGCAATTGTGGATTTAAAGTTGTTACATAAAACTAATTCAAACAATTTTGCCCGTTTGCCCGATTTAAAAATTGGTGTAATTTTTGAAATTTTCCATTTTTCGGGAAATACCCCGGTGCTCAAGGAGTGGTTGAATAGGTTACATAATGGAATTGCTAAAATGTCAGCGTACTCCTTCAGAATAGAAGAGGGAATATTGTCAAGGCCACAACCGTCTCCAAATCCCTTTAGAGCCGATAATATGTTACCCTCATATATAACAGGAGGAGTTATTGTTACGTTGGTATTGCTGGGTTGTTCGTAAAATCCACTAGTAACGCTTGGTTTATAGACTGATTGGAAAAACTTCGCGAACATGTCAGCTATATCTTTGGAGTTTGAGGAGCAGGTATTGTTATATGTCATATTTGCAGGGTATCTGTCAATTTCGCGTTTATTCCTAAAGTATTTCCAAAAATGTTTTGGATTTACTTTGATTTTTTCTTGAATTTGATCGAGATACGACCTGTATTTTGATCTGAAGTAAATTTCAAATTCGTTACTATGTTGTAGAAACATTGTTTTGTCGGCTTCTAACCCGCTTTTCAACATTTTGGCCTACGCTTTCGACTTCCGATTTTTTAAGTTAGCTGGTCTATCATCGATCCACTGAGGGTGAGCATTTTGTGGTTTACAGCACATAGGTACATAAAGTTCGAAGCCTTGCTGCATAATGTCATTAAATTTATCAATATTTTCCTTTATATCATTGGAATTGAGAGTTGTTTGCCAGTTGATGGATTCTAGGTAACTTTGTAGCCCCGCACGATTTTTTTTTTTTAAGATGTATTTGATTGGTTGTAGGTGTTCCGAACTCGCCATTAAATTAGTTGAGTCAAATACAACATCTAAAGACTTGTGATTGATATCGTTAATTACAAAAGGTAACTCGGATTCTGAAATTTTGAAAGTGTCAATGTCGTTGCTGAAGATAAGATCCAGTAATCTATCACGATTATTAGTAATTGTGTTTATCTGGTTCAAATTATAACCAAGTATAGCGTCCACAAATAAAGATTCAGCATCTGTTGTTATATTGTTTGGAAAAATACAATTTAGTTCCGGGTCCAGATTCCATATTATATTTGGAAGGTTAAAATCTCCAAGCACAAGAACTAAATCTGACGAGTTTGCTGTGTTAATAACTTCATCAATCGCATCGATGCAAGTTGCGTAATGATCACTATTTGACTGAGGTGGTATATACGCTGCGTAAATGAATAGATTGGTTTGGTTAATTTTGATTTTTACACCAATTTGTTTGACTTTCGATGGTGCTAAAGTTACTGGAGCATTCCAGAGTTTAGAATGTACTGCTATAAGTACGCCACCACCCGATTTCTTTGAGCTAGTTTCGGGAGACCGATCGCATCTGTGGACAACGTAATCATGGCCAAAAAATTCACTGCTCATTATGCCGGGTTTTAATGAAGTTTCACAAATTACATAGATTAGGTAGTTTGATTTTAAAACGAAGTTATAGAACTTAGATGCTTTTGATGCCATTTTGTTGACGTTTTGATAGTAAATTGCATATTTCTCATAAACCAACCTTTTCTTGAATTTTATGGATTGATTTACTTTTAGAGTAGTAGTGTAGGCTCGAGCTCTCATTAAAAGCGAGTGTAGTCTATCATTAGCCACTGGTGAAAAATATCTAAATGATTGGGTGTGTCTTGAAATTGCAACTATGGCATGGGGTACACTATCGAACAGCCCAAGTGGTTGAGAATTGATTCTTATACATATCACATTTGGTGAGGTTAGTCCTTGTGCTTCGTGGATAGTCATGACTTTACTAGATTCTGGTATCTTAAGCTGGGAGATTGAGTGGACTGTAGGAATAACGCCGGGCCTATTCCTACAGCCTTACACATAGCAATAACAGACACCTAGCGATCGTACAACACAATTCTAATCTACTTCTAATCTACTAGAGAAAGGATAAAGGCTTAATAGGTTTAATGGATAATGATGGTATTGGTCTTCAACAATTGCTTCTCTAAATCAGCAACCTGAGAACAAAATATCATTATTTCACGTACATCTGTAGATTTCCTGAATTTTAATTCTAAATTAAATTTTCCCGACTTCCTAAATAATATAAACATTTATTAGTTATTTAAATTATATTAAAAATTACTCTAAAATTTATTAGTATTTAACCCTTGGATTGGCAACCACGAAATATCTTTCAAAAAATTTATCAAAAACTATGCGAGGCATCCCCAAACGCAATATTTCTCGGAAAACTATTTTTTTTGTAAGTTTATTATCCAGAAGTTATAATCCGATTTCTTGTATATAAAATGCCATAAATTAGTTTAGAATTTTTTTTAACAATGTAAACGTTGACATATCTGAACCATCAATAAAACACTAGAGTCATTGCAAAATGTAGTATACGTACCTGCCGTAGCTAATGTCTAATGGTGTTGCTTCAACAAATCATAGTACTAAAACTGTCGTTAAGTTAAAAAACAAAACTTTTTAACTTTCCCATTTCCGCTTAGCATATTACATACCTTCGATGGCTGTGATACATTTACAAGATGTTTTCACACCTAATGATGCGGAATTATTTGATTAACTTAAGATTTTCGTTTTGACGAAAACTTTTTGTTTTTTATATTTTTGTTGAACACTTTATTGATATCTTTATAAATTATTTGCGGTTGTTTACACGCACATATTTAAATTTTATAAGTAATTTTGTCGAATGTGTGAAACCTGTCATCATCAAGATGATTTATCATATTTGCTTATCAAATTTTGTTGTTACATAGATTGGTATTATTTTAGTTTCGAATAATGGAGGCTGGATGGATATTTTTAGAAAATTAAAATTAACTTTACATTTTCCCAAAGTGTAATTAAAAATTATAATTTTCATCTTGTATACTTAAAAACTATTATAGTATATCATATAACGTTTGTGTATGCTTAGTATTATATAATTCTTATCTAAAATATAAAAGAATTACTCCAAATTTTGCAAGTCAATATGAAAGTGAAATATTTTTCTTACAAAAAATAAGTTCTTGGGTACACTTTACCCATATAACAAAATGTATACGTATGTATTATTATGTGTTATGATGTGTGGATATTATTATTCTAATCATTTATCATACACAAGAAAATATTTTTTTTTTTAAGATTAAGACTCATGAATAAGCAATTTGTTGTGTACGAGTATGCTGCTAGTTTATGCTTTTCTTTATATATTTTATTATTTATGATAGGTTTAAATAATAATATTTTTTACCAAGTTGGATAAATTTTTAAATTTTAACTAAAGGGCACAAATATGTAATATATACGTAATATATATAGCACATTCTTATGTATGTACATTATGTTGTATAAAGTACGTGTTCATAATTCGAAAAAATTAGCCTAATATTTTCATTGGTCATTTATGGTACGCCTCCCATCCCAATAAATTAAATCTATCATGTTGGTTTAATAGGCACGTACAAGCATCGAACACTCGTGAAAACAGGAAATTTATTATATTCCCACGAGAGATGTACACGTAAGAGTTTATGCATCCTCATGATTTAAATCTGTCCAAAAACAGCAAATTCAATCTATCTTAATTATATAACTTGACAGCAATCGAAATTTTTGCATCACAGTTTATTGGAAAAATGGATAAATTCACGGATAAATTTATATAAGCACGTTGTATATATCGCATTCAGAAGGTCAACTATAAATGGAGCTTCAACTCTTTGTGAATTATCACGAGTTTAACATGCCGGCTTTCTACTTACCTACCCATACATAGAGTCCAAATATGCGCTCCTACTTTTTTCGTTATATTTCCAAATTTACAGATTTATGTGATTTTTATGTATCAGATCGGGTTTTATATATTGTTGACCGAAAATTATTGATTTTTTAAAATTTTTTTTAACAGTTTTGTAAATTTATATTCACAGAATGTATTGGTATGTCATCGGACAGCGGAATTACATAAAAAGTTTGAAAATGTAAGCAAAATTTGATTATATCAAAAAATGAATGATTTGAATTTTTTTCGAGAGGCAAATATACTGTCGAAAGCTGGAAGTTTGATAACGTTGTCAAAACATATTTTATCGACTAATTTAAATATGATATACGATTCTTATACATCCAAAACAATGTAAATTTTTGTGATGTACATATTATCATTTGGTTAGAAATTTATCGTATATCTTATTAATTTCTCCAATGGTGCGTTATAAATTAATAGATTCACACATAAATTCATTTGTTCAGTTTGCAGATCAAATAAAAAATTGTATCTTCTCATATGTGAAAGCAAATTTAATCTGAAAATTTCGTTATTCAAGATTACTTTAAATTTATTGTTTCGCGGCCCAACTGTAACCCTCTTTGCTGCTGTGTTTATGATTTGCAGCATAAACAAATTATTACAAGCTTGAAGTGAACATTAATACTCATTAAAGCAAAAATTTGTAAAACAACCAAATACAAGAATTAAATTTCTAAAACAAGTGTTACTTAACAATCATATACTGTATTAGATTATTTTCAAATACGTAGCACTTATTAGGCAGCACGTGCATGTAATTGTAATATTTATTGGTTTAGCCAACCAAATTATTACATGCACGAAGTGAATATCAATATTCATTTAGCAAAATTTTGTAAAATAACCAAATACAAGAATTGTATTTCTTAGAGTTTCACTCAACCCATTATTACCATGTTTTCACAAATTAAATTTGATTGTAACTATTACACCTCGGCTCACCTCGTGCCCATTCCATTGTTTCAATCATATCCTTTCCGCCACCAGTTCACTCGATTGTGTGGGTAAATTTCGATGGCAATTTACTTATGGTTGAAACTAAAAATATTCTACGTATTTGTGCATATATATTAGAAACTTCTTTTTAATAAAAAAAGTTATCTAAATAAACAACCAATTTGCACATTTTTGTACCGGTGCCATCAAGTTTAAAGAAAATGAACTTTCATTAAATTTAATTCAAACTTTACAAAAATCGGTATATGTCCTGTACTAATTAATTCTTTATCGGAAAATGTTCAAATGAATTACCTGGAACTAGAAATTAAGTAAGAGCGTAAGCTGAACTCCATTTACGTAATTATTTCTAATAATTAAAATGTTTGTCTTGAATGTTCTGATCGTTCTGAAAGTTTGCTGATCACTGTAAAGCAAATGGTCGAAACTGGGTGCAACTTAATCTCTTATAAACTATCTGGTTCAGCTTTATCTAGAAATGAAATTAGTCATTACACTGTTAAGTAAAACAAAAATATCGTTGCTCGCAAAACGTTAGAAGTGCACTACTATATAATATTAAAATATCTTGTTTTGTATAGTTAATAAACTAATAATTCCGAGGAAATTCATATAAAATACAAAATTCATTTATTTGCTATTTAAAATAAATAGGATCAAAAGCGATTTAAATTTACTGCGTATTGCATTAATTCGAAATATTTATTGATTTATACATAAAAATTATTACAAGCACGAAGTAAATATTAAGGTTTATTTTGCAAAATTAATAAAATAACCAAATACAAAAATAATATATCTACTCGTAATTCTCGGGCTTCACTCAGTCATTAATTATAATATTTATACCAATATAATCCAATCACAATAATTACGTGCGGGAAGTAGATCACTTGTTTCGTACAGTCATAGCACTGGTAGAGAATAACTCAGATCATGTTCTTTTATTAGAGATCTGAATTCATTAGCTTCAATAGAGTATAATTTAATACTCTGCAAATTACATGTCATGATATCGTTTTATTTATTGGTTTAGACTAACAAATTATTACATGCACGAAGTGAATATTAATGTTCACATGCAAAATTTAGTAAAATAACCAAATACAAGAATGGTGCATTTGTAACGAATTTTACTCAATCTATTATTATAATAGGTTCACAAATAACATTCAATTACAATTATTACATGCAGGTAGTAAATATCTTTATTATTATAGTTTTAACATAAAAAACTCATATTTAAAATAATTTAAATCAAAAGCGCTTTTTAATAGACTCAGTTTGAATATATTTGAAATATTAATACAAAAAAATTACATGCGCGAAGTGAATATCAATGTTAATTTTGGCAACATTTGGTAAAATAACCGAATATACAAGAATATCATATTTAAAACAAATCTCAATCATGCATTTATTTCAATATTTTCAGAAATAAATTTCGATTACAATTTTTACATGCAGGAAGTACATATCTTATTTTTTATAGTCACATATAAATGTGTAATTAACTTAAAATACAGTATTTTTTTGTTTGATATACCTATAAAATACAATGGACGAAAAGCATTTTTAATAGAATGTGTATTGCATAAAGTAGAAATATGTATTGGAATAATAAAAATTATTACATGCACGAAGTCAATACTAACATTTATATTGCAAAATTTAAAGAAATAATTAAATACAAGAATAGTAAATATTATACAGTTTCACTCGAACATTAATTATAATATATATATACAAATAGAATTTGATTCCAATTATTACATGCAGGAAGTAAATTTCTCGTTTTGTGTAGTCATATAAATATAAAAGAATAACTTAAAATAAAATTATTTTGTTTGAGATCTAAAATAAATAGAATAAGTAGTGTATTTATATATTTTGAACATTGTCCGTTTTCGTAATATTTATTTATTCACAAAAAACGCCAAGTGAATATTAATGTTAATTTTGCAAAACAAATAATTACAAACGCGAAGTAAATATTAATGTACCTTTTGAAAAATTTTGTAAAATAATCAACTACTAGAATAGTATATTTAATATAAATTTTACTCATGCTTTTATTTCAATATTTTCACAAATAAATTCCGCTTACAAATTTACATGCAGGAAGTAAATATATCCATTGTCATAGTATGTATTTGTTTATGTATTTGTAATTAACGTAAAATAACGTAAAAGAATTCTTTTATTTATCATTTAAAATACATTAGATCATAAACATATTTGAATACACTCCGCATTGTAGAAATTCGATATAACTTCGGTTTAAACATTAAATTATTACAAGCACGCAGTGAATATGAACGTTTATTTTGCTAAATCTAGTGAAATAACCAAATACAGGAATTGTATTTCTTATACAATTTCATTCAATCATTAATTTTATACAAGTAGAATTTGATAACAATTGTTACATGCAGGAAGTAAATCTCTCGTTTGGTACAGACATATAAGTATAGCAAATTTACTTAGAAAAAAAAATAGTCTTGTTTGAGAACTAAAATAGATCGAATCAACATTAAAATACAATATTCGGAACATTGCCTGTTGTCGTTTTTATTTAATAACATTTACAAATTATTACATGCACGAAGTGAATTTTAATGTTAGTTTTGCTAAACAAATAATTACATGCACGAAGTGATTATTAATGTACATTTTCATGAATTTAGTGAAATAACCAAATACAAAAATAATATATTTATTACGACTTTAATTCAACCATTAATTATAATATTTACACAAATAGAATTCGATAACAATTATTACATGCAGGAAGTAAATCTCTCGTTTGGTACAGACATATAAGTATAGCAAATTTACTTAGAAAATAAAATAGTCTTGTTTGAGAACTAAAATAGATCGAATCAACATTAAAATACAATATTCGGAACATTGCCTGTTGTCGTTTTTATTTAATAACATTTACAAATTATTACATGCACGAAGTGAATTTTAATGTTAGTTTTGCTAAACAAATAATTACATGCACGAAGTGATTATTAATGTACATTTTCATGAATTTAGTGAAATAACCAAATACAAAAATAATATATTTATTACGACTTTAATTCAACCATTAATTATAATATTTACATAATACAGGAAGTAAATCTCTCGTTTGGCACAATCATATACATAAGTATAAGAAAATAACTTCGAACATAAAATTCTTTGGTTTGAAATCTAAAATAATATTAAAATCTACACATTGCTATTTAACGTAATATTTATTGGTTACAACAAACATATAATTACATGCACGAAGTGAATATAAACATTAATTTTGCAAAATGTAAATTAACCAAATACGAGAGTGATAAATTTAATCCCAGTCACTCATGCCAATATTACAATTTGTTCACAACTAACATTCTATTATAATTATTACATGCAGAAAATAAATATTACATTGATATAGTACGTATTCGAGATTTGCTTAAATACAAAATCATTATTTTTTGATTTAAACTAAATTATGTCCAAATAGTATATAAATAGACTGCACATTGCATTTATTCCAAATATTTATAAAATTACCAAATATAAAAGTAATATACTCGTATCTAATCACCCAAACATTAAATATAACATTTATACCAATTGAATTCGTTTACCATTATTATATGCAGGAAGTAAACACCCGTTTAGTACAGTAATACAACTATTAGAGAATAACTCAGATCATAAAGTTATTTTATTAAAGATCTGAAAACAATAGGTTCAATAGCGTATTTTAATATTCTGTAAATTGCATGTTCAATTATTTACTGGTATATAGAAACAAATGCAAATGCACAAAATGGATTGGATATTAATGTTAATTTTGCAAAATTTAGTGAAATAACCACAAACAAGCAGGGTATATTTAATCCGAGTTTCATGCAAGTTGTTAGTGTTTTCTAAACTCCAACTTATTACAGACTTATTGATTTATTGACGCTATCTTGAATAACTCGGTCAAGTCATTCCAATTTACCGACATATTTGTGACGTAATAACAAAACGCAATTTCCATTATATGAAAGAAAAAAATTCTTAACATATTGTCACTAGTAATGAAAATAAAAACTGCAAGTATTACGTTTAGTCAAGACACAATTTTGAAGACAAATCTGGGTAGACGTACTTGTCCAAATAAGTCTCTATCGCTAGATGACTTATTTGAATAATTCGATGTCCACAAATAGGTCGATGTTTGGAAAACAGCCTCACCACAATATTTTCACAACTAACAATCAATTAAATTTATTACTTGCTGGGTGTAAATATCTTAATTGTTATAGACACATATGTATTTGAGATTAACTTAAAATCTAAAATTAATTTATTTCATAGTTAAAATTGATTGAATGGGGAACCCGTTTATTTAATAGCCTAGGCATCGCATATATTCTAAATATTTATTAGTTTAACAGGATTTTTAAATCGTATATTTGTAACGAATTTTATTCATTCTATTATTATCACATTTTCATGAAAATGTAATCATAAATGTACTCATGAAGAATAATTACATGCACGAAGTGAATATTAATGTTAATATTGCAAGATTTGGTAAAATAATCAAATACAACAATATAAAATTTAAATTCAAATACATATTTAATACAAATCTCAATCATGCTTTTAGTTCAATATTTTTACAATTAAATTTCGATTACAATTATTACATGCAGGAAGTAAATATCCCCATTTTTATGGTCAAATGTGTATTTGTAATTAATTAACTTAAAATACAAAATTTATTTATTTGATATATAAAGTACATTGGATGAAATTCATATTTAACATTGCATACATTCGAAATATGTATTGGATTAACAAAAAATTATTACATGCACGAAGTGAATATTAACAAATTAAAATAACTAAATAAAAGAATAGTATGTCCTATACAATTTCATTCAATCATTAATTAGGATATTTATACAAATATAATTTGATTATAATTATTACATGCACGAAGTAAACCTCTCGTTTAGTACAGTCATGTAAGTATAAGAAAACAACTAAGAAAATATACTTCTTTTATTTAAGATCTACAAATGCTAGAATAAGTAGTGTATTAAATATATTTTGAACATTCCCCGTTCTCATGGATTAATATTAGTGCAAGTTAATATAATTACATGCACGAAGGGAATATGACATTTACAAAAATTTAATAAAATAACCAAATGCAAAATGGTATACTTAATACAAATTTCAATGCAGGAAGTAAATATATCCAGTGTCATAGTTAAATATGTATTTGTTGGAATTAACTTAAAACACAAAAATTCATTTTGTCATATAATTTTTTCATAAATAACATTTGATTGCAATTTTAAATGCAGGAAGTAACAGTTTTCATTATTATGATTACATATGACTACACATTACATACAAATTCATATTTAAAATAAATTAGATCAAATGTGCTAGTTTAATAGACTACGCGTTGAACATATTCGAAATATTTATTGGGTTAATTAAACAAATAATTACATGCACGAAGTGAATATTAAAGTTAATTTTGGCAACATTTGGTAAAATAACCAAATACAAGAAATATTTAATACAAATTTCACTGATTTCGATTACAATTATTACATGCAGTAAACAAATATATCCATTGTCATATTTAAGTATGTATTTGTAATCAATTTAAAATGTAAAATTCATTTATTTGATATTTAAAATACGTTGGATGAAAAGCATTTTTGAATAGACTTCGTATTGTATAAATAAGATATACTTAATATTTTAAACAAAAAATTATTACATGCACGAAGTGAATAGTAACATTAATTTTGTAAAATTTGAGTAAAATAACCAAATACAAGATTGATAAATTTAATCCAAGTTTCACTCAAGCTAATATTACAATTTTTTCACAGATAAAATTTGATTACAATTATTACATGCAGGAAGTTAATACTTCATTGATATAGTCACATATGTATTAGAGATTTGCTTAAGATACAAAATTATTCATTTGTTTGAAAAATAAATTGTGTCAAAACAATTTATAATAGACTGTACATTGAATATACTCGTATATTCCAAATATTTATTGTTTTAACCAAACAATTTATTTCAAGCACGAAGTGAATATCAGAGTAAAATAAGGTAATAAATAACCAAACACAGTAATGGTATATTTATAACAAATTTTATTTTTCAAGGGGTTTTCGCAATATTTTTACAAATAAATTTAGATTTCAACTATTACAAGCAGGAAGTATATATCTTCATCTTTATAGTCACATATATGAAATGGAGATGAACTAAACTTGAAAAATTAATAAAGGTTTTCAATTTACTCCGCATTAGTGTAGGTGAGATTTTTATTGGTTTAACCAAACAAATTATTACATACAATGAAGTGAATATTAACGTTTTCAAAATTTAGTAAAATTACAAAAACAAGAAATATAATTTAAAAAAAACAAATTAAAATTGCATGAAATTTTTATTTAAATTGATAAATCAATGTTTGCTCTTTACTTTTTAAAGATTATTTCATGTAACTGATGGCCGAGGCTACGTTTTATGTGGTCCATGCGTGATGTTTAATTTTTCCACACTTTTTCGAGCTTGTCGGCTAGTATCTCCCTAATGACACGTTTAATGTTGTTTTCCAATTCTGCGATTGTTGTTCTTTTATTGATATAGACGAGAGACTTCATGTAGTCCCATAAAAAATAGTCAAGAAACATTTAATTGCATGATTTTGGCGGTTCATTCACCGGAAAAAAGTCCGAAATGATCGAAAGATAGCGAGCGCCATTGACGGTACCGTTACGACCAATGCGGTCTTCCATACAATTTCCAATGATAGAGATTGATAGAAATGTTTAGTGCTTTTACTGTTCATATCATATTATGGAATTGTTTGTGAAATTGGTTAAAATTTACCAGTTTGTTTCTAAAAATGTTAAGTTTTTCTTAATTCAAATAAAAAATACAAAAGGGCAAAACTTTCGCTTCAGCAATCTACATTAAAAACCATTTTTGGTGAAAGGACGTAAGAACTTGGTATCTAAATAATAGTTTTTGTTTTGAAATAAATGAACAAAACGATATAAATTTTTTTGATAATTACTAATCCATACCAATCCTTCAAATGTAATTTCAATATCAGTAACGAAATGTAGTTCGATCAATATTTCTATACCAAACATAATTATGACCTAAATTAAACCATTATCTAAAAAATTCAAAAATCTGGTATTAAAAAATCTGAAGAGTTGACCAAAAGAACGTGCGGTTGATTTTCCCAATCCACTTGGAAAATTGTCTAAATATAAATCAGGAAATAATACAAAAGTTCTTTCAAAACAGACATAATAAAACTAAAAAATGGTCCAAAGAAATTTTTATTCGAGGTAATAAAAATTAAGGAGGAGAATGAAAATGTGGGTCAAACAATTCCTATTTGTTCTGTACACCACGTAGAAGAACGTAGATATATACGTCGTCATGTACAGTGTCAGCAAGACAATATAAGTTATAATGGTTATGTAATTTAATGATGGTTTTAGAATTCTTCATCCTAATTTACTTAAAAAAAATTTTTTTATTTTACTTTCTTATCTGTTGTTTACATTTTGTTTCTTTTGGTTTTTTAGAACTTAAATTAAGTTGCTAGTCATGTTCAAAGATGACAGAACGCAAAGCTAAAACGATTTTGTACTTTGGCCTATTTCGTTGTTAATTTTATTTTGTAAATATTTGATTTAAGATTTTATATTTTTAAGTGATTGTGGTTCGGTTATGTGTGTGCGTGTATTTTCGTTTTATACGTTATACAATATAAACATGTAGATGTGTCTGTGTTACGGAAATAATTATTTTTGCTTTTAATGTTGCACTTGGGACAACTTAAATTTAAATTTGCCGAAACGGAAAAGAAATTTTATGAATATATGTAGCTGTGTGTAGAGGGATGTGGAGTAGATGGCGGAAAGTGTTAAATTATGTTTCTTGCACACGTACATAAATTAAATTTATGGTTTTCGTCGACAAAAAAGAAAATGTGAGGTTCTTTTTTTGTTGGGGGAAATTTATGACAATTGTTATACAATGAAGATTTTCTTTTAATTGCGTTTTATTACATGACATGTCTGGTAACAAGTGTGTGCCGCGTGTTGCTATTGTATACGTGATGAATACGTAAATCGATAAAATTTAATCAAACCAATAATACTTTTTTTATCGAGTATTGTGTAGGCGTAGCGAAATTAGGGATATGTACAAAATAATTATCTTTGTCGTACCATCCTCGTTCGCACGTTTGTTCGAGTTGAAGAACATTTAAACCATTTAAAGAACAACCATAAAATGCTTGTTTGGAGTAATAAAAACTAACTATAATTTTGCCACCGTACGTTAGTTTATGGATGTTCGGTATTTTAATAATTGTTTGAAGCTTTTTAATTGTTGTCTAAATTTTTATTTAGCTCAGAGCCTCTAGCTCCGAGCCAATACATTTTTCTGAACTTAATATTAAGTTTTTCTTTTTGTTTTTGACATGCTCTCTCCACTTGACCTTGGTATCGAGTGTCATGCCAAAATATTTAGCTTTGTTTGTTGAGTTAATTTCTATCGGCCTTTTGATATGTAAAGTTAATATGCGTGGATTTCGTCTCATTAAGCCTAATTCTCCAGCGCTTAGTCCAGTTACAAACCGCATTGGTAATCTTCTGGAGTTTGCTCGTTGCATCAGCGACATTACTTCCAATGGCCATGATTGCTATGTCATCTGCAAATTTGGCTATGGTTCCTTCATCTGTTGTTGGAATATCCCTTGTATATAATAAATACATGATTGGTCCTAAGACACTCGCCTGTGAACTAATACTTAATGTACAACTTTTTCCATCAATTCGTCTCTAAGGCTTACCCGAACTAAACCAATGCATAAATTTAAAAAACATAAATTAAACAATTGTACAGTACCAGTAGCAGTTCTATTAAGGGGCCATTTTTGCTATTCATTATTTACCGCTAAAAATTATATTATGCAGTAAGGATTATTCTGATTAAATCCACTCGCCGCAGTAACCGTCATCAGCAGTAACAAAACAGAATAAATTATTTGATCAAAAAATTCTTGCTCATGCAAGTATAGGTAAAACAGTCGAGTTTGCCAACAAAACCATATTCGGCTGCTTATCACAATTTAGAAAAATAATAATTCTGACCGGTGTGAAGAACTTAACAAAATTTGTTATTTTAAAATTTACGCGAGTGTGCATTCAATATTTTAACAGTGTAATTCAACAAAAACTTGAACAGAAATGACTGAAAATCGCATTAAAATAGTTAAAAGTAATCTCATTAATTTTTTTGTGTTGTTCAATATTTCTTACGAGCCCGATTATAGATCGTTCCACGCATTTATATTGCATGCATTAAATAGTTTACCTAATAGGCTTTCAAAATACAATGTTAAGAGTAAGGGCGACGACTCATTCAATTTTATGTGTTGGCACCGGCTTTGCTGTTTGCTAAACGGGGCCGATCCTAGCGTTTTCTACGCGGTTTCATTATATACGTTAAATCACATAACTAATAGGCTTTCAAAATATCATGGTAAGATTTTGGGCTAGTGAGATGCAATATGAACTAACAAGCTTTCAATTGGAAATATTAACTCATTGATTTTTTGTATTGGCTCCGGCTTGCTGTTTGTTATTAGCCCTTTCGAGTCCTGATATCACAAATGTGAGGTACTTGATGAAAGAAAACAAAAAAATAACATTTGATGTAACTAAAGACAGGACCGTACAATTGTGATAATAACTATATACCTAAGCGGCAGTAGATAATTTTTTGTATAAATGTATGACGTACCGCCCAACTATCACAAACGTGACACTCAATTTTAGACTTACTTGAAATCATCGATAATTAAATAATCGCATTAATTTGTGAAATTTTGGTGAGTTGACCTTTGAAGCACCATGTATCAGATTTCGCAGTTTTATCCTGAAAAACATTTGGATTTTCGAGAAAACCCACCCTCACATTAGTGTGGTACGGGCTTTCTCGTATACATTAATTCATTCATCCGTGTTGTTCTTTGCTGCATAAATTCGTATTTTTTTCATATTTGAATGCTTTCTCATGTGAGCCCAGATGAACCGATACACTGAGTACGACGATAGATCAAGAAATGACAAGGACAACATTTTCTTAAGAATTCACGTTTTATTAACAGTAAAATAAACTTTGTTTTATAACGGGTGATTTTTTAAGAGCTTGAGAACTTTTTTTTAAAAAAAAACGCATAAAATTTGCAAAATCTCATCGGTTCTTTATTTGAAACGTTAGATTGGTCCATGACATTTACTTTTTGAAGATAATTTCATTTAAATGTTGACCGCGGCTGCGTCTTAGGTGGTCCATTCGGAAAGTCCAATTTTGGGCAACTTTTTCGAGCATTTCGGCCGGAATAGCCCGAATTTCTTCGGAAATGTTGTCTTCCAAAACTGGAATAGTTGCTGGCTTATTTCTGTAGACTTTAGACTTGACGTAGCCCCACAAAAAATAGTCTAAAGGCGTCAAATCGCATGATCTTGGTGCCCAACTTACCGGGCCATTTCTTGAGATGAATTGTTCTCCGAAGTTTTCCCTCAAAATGGCCATAGAATCGCGAGCTGTGTGGCATGTAGCGCCATCTTGTTGAAACCACATGTCAACTAAGTTCAGTTCTTCCATTTTTGGCAACAAAAAGTTTGTTAGCATCGAACGATAGCGATCGCCATTCACCGTAACGTTGCGTCCAACAGCATCTTTGAAAAAATACGGTCCAATGATTCCACCAGCGTACAAACCACACCAAACAGTGCATTTTTCGGGATGCATGGGCAGTTCTTGAACGGCTTCTGGTTGCTCTTCACTCCAAATGCGGCAATTTTGCTTATTTACGTAGCCATTCAACCAGAAATGAGCCTCATCGCTGAACAAAATTTGTCGATAAAAAAGCGGATTTTCTGCCAACTTTTCTAGGGCCCATTCACTGAAAATTCGACGTTGTGGCAGATCGTTCGGCTTCAGTTCTTGCAGGAGCTGTATTTTATACGGTTTTACACCAAGATCTTTGCGTAAAATCTTCCATGTCGTCGAATAACACAAACCCAATTGCTGCGAACGGCGACGAATCGACATTTCACGGTCTTCAGCAACACTCTCAGAAACAGACGCAATATTCTCTTCTGTACGCACTGTACGCATTCGTGTGGTTGGTTTAATGTCCAATAAAGTAAACTGAGTGCGAAACTTGGTCACAATCGCATTAATTGTTTGCTCACTTGGTCGATTATGTAGACCATAAATCGGACGTAAATCGCGAAACACTTTTCGAACCGAACACTGATTTTTGTAATATAATTCAATTATTTGCAAGCGTTGCTCGTTAGTAAGTCTATTCATTATGAAATGTCAAAGCATACTGAGCATCTTTCTCTTTGACACCTTGTCTGAAATCCCGCGTGATCTGTCAAATACTAATGCATGAAAATCCTAACCACAAAAAAATCACCCTTTACATATATAACATTCAACTGTATTTTAAGGAATTAAAATGAAATTTACTATCCGTGAGTACGATATAAAAATAAAATATATAAATAATAATATTTGTCAATATAATAAAAATGTTAAGTTCTTAGAAATTAAAAAATTAAATTCAGCCAGTCTTTGACGGTATGGAATTTTTCAAAACAACTATTATCAGACGAACTACATAAGTACACATCTCACTTCTTGCATCTATTTCTAGTTCTACTGCTGCAAAATTTCAAACCTGCACATTCTTGGTGCTTTTAATCGGTCCCAAGTTGGCCAGTGGTAATAGCCATCGTAGCGTATCCCAAGAGACGGTAGGGATGATGTTAACCACTGCCAAATCTATAAAATGTTGGGATACTTTGACTGACCACTTTACGGTTTTAATAAAATTTCGATAATATTCCATCATTTGGTCACACAAATCCACCACACCCATGTAACTATTATACTCGGATATTATTGAGGGACAGGTATCTTCAATATATTCCTTGTCTTTTTTACTCCAACGTTTTACTCCTTTACGACCAGAACTGACATTGTGTCTCTCCACTTGACAGCTGTAACAATGTTGTCATAACCGAACCGTTCCGACCCACCCCTGGCCATTCGCTTGTCATCTTTAAAACGTAACCCTTTTCGCCGATTTTGTTGGATTGTACCAGTTGCCTTATAATTAAGGGTTTCTAATTTTTTTAGAAAACGAATGATCCTAAAATACCTAAAAATAATAAAATGTTCATGAGAAGTTAAAAAAATAATCATCAATCATTTTAGTATTCGCCTTTCAAAATCTGATACAATCCAACCATCTGATGTACTCTGAGCCCCGGAACTTTCTGTAGTTGAGTTATTTGGCTAAAAATATGTATTAAGAATTTACAAATAATCCTACTAACGAATTAAATACCAAAAACTAACCGGAACTAGTCCAACGACCTCCACCTCATCGTCGACATCATCAACTTCATGCTCGTGATTAAAATCAATCTGTTCAACAATTGCTTCTTGTATTGCAAAATCGAGATCACTTATTTCATCGTCTATGTCCTCCTGATCGGAATCACCTCATTTTCGTCTATTAACCATTTAACTTTTGTAAACACACCTGGAAAAAATTGTATGGAGTAAAGTCTAAGTGTCACACGCGTGATAGTAAATTTTTAATCATAATATTTACGTAAAAAACAAAAATAAAACACAATTTTTGTGTCATATATGTATGCGTTAACATTTTATGAATGCATATACATTAAAATTGGGATTTGATTCAAATTTTTTTTAACTAAAAACAATTACTTACGGTCCCTGGGTTTTTCTCCTTTTGACATGAAGAAACTTGTCACATAACGAAACTTTTTGCAAAAGATATTATTGTACGAATTTTAGTTTTTTTAGAAGCAAAAGAACCGACTTTAGATGGATCCCAAATCGAGTAGAACAGTATTTTCAGAAAATCCGTTAAATGGCTTGTCAAAACGACCAAATTTTAAACCTCACGATTGTAACATCTGGTATCGATTTTGTCCCGTGTGTTACTCATTTAAAATGAGTGAAGCAAAAAATATCGAATACGTACACACTGTATAATACACGATTATGGCTTTGGATTTGTATTTTTCTTTTGTTCGTATTTGTGTCATTTTTATGATGGACAGTACCAAAATAACGCGATCCGGGTGAATCGGTTTAATTTTTATGGTGCTTATTTCCTTTTCTCAACACATTACGTCTGCTCACGAGCTGTGGAGTGTCATTATTTAACATGCTAATGTATTTTATATTTAATATTTTTTTTTATAATAAATTAAATGATAGTGAAGTTTGTGCTAAAAAAATTAATAAAAAATTACACTGTTAAATTTGTTATTTTTCCAATTGGAATTTATTTTCAAAATAAAATTCTAAAATTGGACTAATTCTAAATGTTGTGTCGTTGAATCTAGAAATATCTACAGATTTTAGCTGACATTTTAGCGAAGGTAAAGCATATACCTATTACTAAGATGTAAGTAAAGTATATTTTTGAGTTTCGTTCTATTGAAAATTATATTTAGAAATTGAGCATTTTTGACGGGTTTCAAATAATATTCCAGCTAATTTTGGAGATGTCCACGGGGTTTCACTAACAATTTCAAATAGATCATCCAATATACTGCGTCTATAGTGAATATGATAAAATTATGATGGGTTTTACTATGTTTTAATGACACTAGAAACTTCACAATTTTGATAACTATTTCAAGTTTAATAAAGAAAGAGCTAAATATATTTACAAGTCATGTTCAAAAACTTAAGATTTTTATACCGCCGATCGTAGAGATGTCCACAGGTTCTCACCCACATTTTCGAATAGACTACACAATATTCTACCGTTATAGTGATTGGCATCAAATTCTAATGGGTTTTGCTATGCCTATAATCGAATTCATGTTTTTATTCATACTGCCGATACCAGAGATGTCCACGGAATCTCGTCTACATTTTGCTACAACTTATAATACTTTCTGTCTATGAGGCGAAAATGGGTCAATTATAATGGGTCTAACAATGAATTTTTGAATTTTGAAGTTTCATGATTTTGACAAAAATATTATTATTTCCTTCTACAATATTTTAGCAATTTCTCCAATTGGATTTTAAATTGACATTCCTAACCAAGCGACGAACCCGTTTTAATAGATTTGTAGTATACATTGCTCGCTTATGATGAAACTTGTTTTGGTAATTAAAATAAAAAGCGTTATCCAGAAGCCCAAGAATTTCAAATCGGCTGGTCGCATCAATAAATGTAACCAATTTAACTCCATTACTAGAAGATATACGGAACACTGGTACAATACCATAGAAATATAAAGAGAACTTAACCATAACACTACCGAAGAAAGGCATCCTTAAACCGTCAAAATGGGCGAGGAATCTCCTTCTTCAATGCAATATAATATTTTAACAATGATAATTTTAGTGTACCACCAAGATAAGGAATAAACAAGCTGGTTTTAGATCAGAATGGGTTTGTACATATCACGATAACAGAATTTTCCTTATCATCAAACAATCCAACGAATGAAAGTCACCACCATACTGTTTTACCTGCACTGCGAACGCAAATTTGATTCTATATCTATATTCTAACAAACGTACAATCTGCAAGGCACAAGGCGAAATAAGCATCCCAAAGAATATTATCATCAAAGAAATTTTTGCCAGGAACAAAAATCGTTTATCATGGCCCGGTAGCGCTCACCATTGACAGTAACGGCGGCTCCTTGCTCATTTTCAAAGCAAAATAGCCCAATGATGCCACCGGACCAAAATCCACACCAAACAGTCACTCGTTAAGGATGCATTGGCTTCTCTACGATCACGTGCGGGTTCTCCGTGCCCCAAATGCGACAATTTTGCTTGTTTATCTTTGCATCCGAAAAGATGATTTTTTTGCCAAAATCAGCATCTTCTTCAGGTCGATGTGCAAACCCACTTAGCGAACCGAAAACGCAATGGGTGGTCTCTTTGCTTCAATTCCTGAACCAATTGAACTTTATCCGATGTCATACCAAGGTCTTTATTCAGGTATACGCTTGGTTGGCTGCTTGGTTCGTGTTGGTTTATTAATTAGCAAGCCTGTTTCTTTAACTTTATTCACAAAATAACGCACATATCGAGCTCCCGGCTCTTCGGTTCTTCCAAAAACCGCACACAATTCTCGCACACATTCTGCCACATTACCATGATTTTCGAAGTAATGTTCCAATATTTACCAGCGTTATTCAAGCGAATACACAACCATTTTCGTTCAGCGGAAGGATAATAGTAACTTTCTGTCACATCAGAAGTGACATAACCTTTATCATACTCAAAATAATCGCTAGTTCAAAAAAAAGTTAGATGACCCACCCAGTATATATTTAATTTATTGATGTAAATTAATGGTTCCCAGGCAGCAGGAGTATCGAGACCGATCTCTTCTGATTTCAATACGGTATCGAGCCGAAATCAATTTGTATCAATCTTGTCGTGTGTTTCATTTTCGAGAACGGAACTCCAAAATACTAGTAACCTTCAGATCTTTCCAAGAGAGCAACTTGACCTTTGGATTCGACCGCTAAGAAGGGGAAATAGAAACGAAATGTACAAAATATAAGGTTTATTTCTACGATCGGCGGCATAAAAAAAAAATTTGTTAAAAATTTAAAAATTTTATTTACCAAAACAAGTTTCATCATAAGCGAGCAATATATACTACAAATCTATTAAAACGGGTTCGTCGCTTGGTTAGGAATGTCAATTTAAAATCCAATTGGAGAAATTGCTAAAATATTGTAGAAGGAAATAATAACATTTTTGTCAAAATCACGAAACTTCAGAATTCAAAAAATCATTGTTAGACCCATTACAATTGACCCATTCTCGCTCCATAAACAGAAAGTAATATAAGTTGTAGCAAAATGTAGACGAGATTCCGTGGACATCTCGGGTATCGGCAGTACGAATAAAAACATGAATTCTATTATAGGCATAGCAAAAGATCTTGAACTTTTTGTATCTTGTAGGGCTTCAAGTGTAGTTCATTTTTCAATATGGTTTGAATGCCATATCGTGAAACATGGAGACGTGCGGCTAATTGATTGGCACTTTGACGAGGATTTCGTTGGATTCGTTTCTTCACATTTCGTATCATTTCTTTTGATGTTGCTGTCTTTTTAGCACCGCCTCTGTTGCGTTTAGCAATGCTACCAGTTTTGTTGTATCGAGTTATGGTTCGATACACAAACATTTTATTCACATTCAAATGCTGGAGCTGACGAACTATTGCTGTTTGTGAATTTCCACCCAAATACCGTGCAATTACACTATTACGTTTGAATTCCATTACGATTTTTTTATGAAGATATTAATTTAGAACAATTATTTGTTGACCAGATGTAAACAACTAACCAAACTTCAATCTGTCAAAAAATTGACGCGCGAAAATGACAACTTCACAAATTGGCAGCAGAGTGAAGTCAGTAACATTTGGACTCAGCCACGCTGTAGTTATCAAAATTGTGAAGTTTCTAGTATCATTAAAACATAGTAAAACCCATCATAATTTTATCATATTCACTATAGACGCAGTAGATTGGATGATCTATTTGAAAATGTTAGTGAAACCCCGTGGACATCTCCAAAATTAGCTGGAATATTATTTGAAACCCGTCAAAAATGCTCAATTTCTAAATATAATTTTCAATAGAACGAAACTCAAAAATATACTTTACTTACATCTTAGTAATATGTATATTCTTTACCTTCGCTAAAATGTCAGCTAAAATCTGTAGATATTTCTAGATTCAACGACACAATATTTAGAATTAGTCCAATTTTATAATTTTATTTTGAAAATAAATTCCAATTGGAAAAGTATAAATTTGTTACTTTTCCCACAGTGTAATTTTTTATTAATTTTTTTAGCACAAACTTCACTATCATTGAGTTAATTATATATGTTTAAATTTCATAAATTTTCAAATAAAATATTAATTATAAGAAAAAAATCGAAAATACATAAATATTTAAAAGGTAATTTTATCCTGTAGAGGCGAATTCAATGTTGCGTTAGTTTGTCTTTTCATTCGTTTAAAGAATTTTTTCGACCAATCATATTATTCCAAAATGACGAATTTTTCTTCATTTTTTCAAACAACACAAAAATATAGCGTTTACAATAATGACTTTAAGCTATACAAATAAAAATTATTTTACCGTCATTTATTGTAACCCTCACATTTGTGACATCTGTTCTACAATTAGTACAAAAAATACAATTAGTACAAAAAATAAATGTAGTTGGACTCGAAAGAGTTAGAAGCTAATCCTAGAGTTTTCCACGCGTTTTCATTATATACGTTAAATCACATAATTAATAAGCTTTGAAATTAGCATGGTAAGATTTAGGGCTACTGAGATGCAATATGGATTAACAAGCTTTCAATGGGAAATATTAACTCAATCAATTTTTTGTGTTGACACCGTTGTGTGTTTCGATATACGGAACCGATCCTAGAGATTTTCACGCGGTTTCAATATATACGTTAAATCACATAACTAATAGGCTTTTAAAATATCAAGGTAAGATTTTGGGCTAGTGAGATGCACTATGAGTTAACAAGCTTGCAATGGGAAATATTAACTCAATCAATTTTTTGTGTTGACACCGTTGTGTGTTTCGATACACGGAACCGATCCTAGAGATTTCCACGCGGTTTCAATATATACGTTAAATCACATAACTAAGCTTTTAAAATATCAAGGTAAGATTTTGGGCTAGTGAGATGCACTATGAGTTAACGAGCTTTCAATATGAAATATTAACTCATTCAATTTTTTGAATTGACACCGTTGTGTGTTTCGATATACGGAACCGATCCTAGAGATTTCCAAGCGTGTTCATTATATACGTTAAATCACATTACTAATAGGCTTTTAAAATATCAAGGTAAGATTTTGGGCTAGTGAGATGCACTATGAGTTAACAAGCTTTCAATGGGAAATATTAACTCATTCAATTTTTTGTAATGACACCGTTGTGTGTTTCGATATACGGAACCGATCCTAGAGATTTCCAAGCGGGTTGATTATATACGTTAAATAACATCACTAATAGGCTTTTAAAATATCAAGGTAAGATTTTGGGCTAGTGAGATGCACTATGAGTTAACAAGCTTTCAATGGGAAATATTAACTCGTTCAATTTTTTATAATGACACCGTTGTGTGTTTCGATATTCGGAACCGATCCTAGAGATTTCCAAGCGTGTTCATTATATACGTTAAATCACATAACTAATAGGCTTTTAAAATATCAAGGTAAGATTTTGGGCTAGTGAGATGCACTATGAGTTAACAAGCTTTCAATGGGAAATATTAACTCATTCAATTTTTTGTAATGACACCGTTGTGTGTTTCGATATACGGAACCGATCCTAGAGATTTCCAAGCGGGTTGATTATATACGTTAAATCACATAACTAATAGGCTTTTAAAATATCAAGGTAAGATTTTGGGCTAGTGAGATGCACTATGAGTTAACAAGCTTTCAATGGGAAATATTAACTCAATCAATTTTTTGTGTTGACATCGTTGTGTGTTTCGATACACGGAACCGATCCTAGAGATTTCCACGCGGTTTCAATATATACGTTAAATCACATAACTAATAGGCTTTTAAAATATCAAGGTAAGATTTTGGGCTAGTGAGATGCACTATGAGTTAACAAGCTTTCAATGGGAAATATTAACTCATTCAATTTTTTGTAATGACACCGTTGTGTGTTTCGATATACGGAACCGATCCTAGAGATTTCCAAGCGGGTTCATTATATACGTTAAATCACATAACTAATAGGCTTTTAAAATATCAAGGTAAGATTTTGGGCTAGTGAGATGCACTATGAGTTAACAAGCTTTCAATGGGAAATATTAACTCATTCAATTTTTTGTAATGACACCGTTGTGTGTTTCGATATACGGAACCGATCCTAGAGATTTCCAAGCGGGTTCATTATATACGTTAAATCACATAACTAATAGGCTTTTAAAATATCAAGGTAAGATTTTGGGCTAGTGAGATGCACTATGAGTTAACAAGCTTTCAATGGGAAATATTAACTCAATCAATTTTTTGTGTTGACATCGTTGTGTGTTTCGATACACGGAACCGATCCTAGAGATTTCCACGCGGTTTCAATATATACGTTAAATCACATAACTAATAGGCTTTTAAAATATCAAGGTAAGATTTTGGGCTAGTGAGATGCACTATGAGTTAACAAGCTTTCAATGGGAAATATTAACTCATTCAATTTTTTGTAATGACACCGTTGTGTGTTTCGATATACGGAACCGATCCTAGAGATTTCCAAGCGGGTTCATTATATACGTTAAATCACATAACTAATAGGCTTTTAAAATATCAAGGTAAGATTTTGGGCTAGTGAGATGCACTATGAGTTAACAAGCTTTCAATGGGAAATATTAACTCATTCAATTTTTTGTATTGACACCGTTGTGTGTTTCAATATACGGAGCCGATCCTAGAGATTTCCACGCGGTTTCAATATATACGTTAAATCACATAACTAATAGGCTTTTAAAATATCAAGGTAAGATTTTGGGCTAGTGAGATGCACTATGAGTTAACAAGCTTTCAATGGGAAATATTAACTCAATCAATTTTTTGTGTTGACACCGTTGTGTGTTTCGATATACGGAACCGATCCTAGAGATTTCCAAGCGGGTTGATTATATACGTTAAATCACATAACTAATAGGCTTTTAAAATATCAAGGTAAGATTTTGGGCTAGTGAGATGCACTATGAGTTAACAAGCTTTCAATGGGAAATATTAACTCATTCAATTTTTTGTAATGACACCGTTGTGTGTTTCGATATACGGAACCGATCCTAGAGATTTCCAAGCGGGTTCATTATATACGTTAAATCACATAACTAATAGGCTTTTAAAATATCAAGGTAAGATTTTGGGCTAGTGAGATGCACTATGAGTTAACGAGCTTTCAATGGGAAATATTAACTCATTCAATTGTTTGTGTTGACACCGTTGTGTGTTTCGATATACGGAACCGATCCTAGAGATTTCCACGCGGTTTCAATATATACGTTAAATCACATAACTAATAGGCTTTTAAAATATCAAGGTAAGATTTTGGGCTAGTGAGATGCACTATGAGTTAACAAGCTTTCAATGGGAAATATTAACTCATTCAATTTTTTGTAATGACACCGTTGTGTGTTTCGATATACGGGACCGATCCTATTACATAACTAATAGGCTTTGAAATTAGCATGGTAAGATTTAGGGCTTGTGAGCCGGTGCCAACACAAGAAATTGAATGAGTTAATATTTCCCATTGAAAGCTTTTTAATTCATATTGCATCTCACTAGCCCTAAATCTTACCATGATATTTTGAAAGCTTATTAGTTATGTGATCTAACTTATATAATGGAACCGCGTGGACGACTGTAGGGTTAGTCCCTTATAGCAAACAGCAAGCCGGTGCCAACACAAACAATTTAATGAATCGTCGCCCTTACTCTTAACATTGTATTTTGAAAGCCTATTAAGTAAACTATTTAATGTATGACCGACACGGACGATCTATAATCGGGCTCGTAAAATATATTGAACAACAGAAAAAATTGATTGAGTTTACTTTTAACTATTTTAATGCGATTTTCAATCATTTCTATTCAAGTTTTTGTTGAATTACACCGTTAAAATATTGAATGCATAGTCGCGTAAATTTTAAAATAACAAATTTTATTAAGTTCTTCACACCGGTATAATTCTGCTGTTATATAATTTAGAAAATCGGGAGAGGTAAGAAAAATTCACGATATTCCCGCATATTAAGCTTAACGAGATTAAAATTGAGGTCTTTGTGCAAAATAATTATAATTTGTACCAAGATACGTAATCTTTGTATTTTTACAAAACTATGGATGTTTCTTTTATTTTGTATGGATTCGACTATGTGTCTGAAACGTTAAGCTTGCTCGTATATAAAATACAGAAAAAACCGCAATCCATTTATCGACCTGACAGTAACCAGACCAGAACTAAAAATAAAATAAAAAATGTATAAACCGTAGGCACAAAAGCCCGTAAAATTACGGATAAGATAAAACTGTACTCGTACCTCGCCTCTCGACGTATCATACACATTTGTTTTGATAATCTTGAACAAACATATATATAAAAATGTCCCCCAAAAAACGGTAGAGGAACAGGAGATTTGGGGCATAAACCAAGAAGGAAAAATAATTTCCTTTTGTTTAAAAAAAAATAAAAAGAATGAAACAGATTTCTGATATTGTTATGTTACATCTTAACGTATAATACGAGTAATAATAATAATATAGATTTGGTGTTGTCATATTTTCTTCTCTTAAATATCCAAAAACGTACGAGTACGTGTAACAATACATACGACAAGACGAGGAAAAGAAATTAAATTAAAGACGTGCAATATTCAAAAAAAGCGAAAAATAATTTTTTTATGTGTTTTGTCGTTATTACTCTGCCGTTGTCGTCGTCGTCGGTGTCTCTTTTGTGTGTTGTTGGCGTTGTCGTCGCCTTTTCATGCTTTGTGTGCGCACTGATAAAGGAATATTTTTCGTTATCATGTTATTCAAAGGCGAAAAATCAATTTATTTCCATTGAAGTTGAAATGATTTAATTTTATTGTACGTATTTGTTCTTTTATAATATTTTTATGCTTGTTACTATTAAAGACTTGGTATATACTATATATGTAACCGTGTGTATATGAACTTCATTTATACATTTTGGTGTATATTTGCATATGTAGATATGTATGTCTAAGTCATGCACACTTTAAAGATGATGAATATTTTATATTTGATTTGTATTCTTAGAATCTAAATATAAATTTATTGTATGTACCTAACTTTAATAAGTTTTGGAAATTGAAATTTTTTTTGTACGATACCTCCTAAATCTACCGCTCTTTGAGTAAACATGTACGATTGTGTTGTTTGATGGCAATGTGAAATAGAAATCAGTTACACCACATGTGGTGGATCAAAATTGATTCAACATTATATTTTTTTTTTTAACTTTTTATCAAACAACTTCAGCACATATTAAATTCGTACATGCGGGGGAAGAAGATATATGTATGTGATTAAAATAAGTCGATACCGAATGATTTGGTGCGGAATCGAAAATAAATTCAAGAGAAACATAGAAATGGTATCGAACCCTATTTTTTTTTATCTATTTTTAAATAAATTTAATACTATCATTTAATATAATAAGGGCGTACATTTTATGACGTGGAAAATGGGAGGAGTGGTTCACCTACATTCTAATAATAATTGGTTGCGAGCGGTGATTTTTTAAGTTCGGATTAATTTCGATATCGCGTGAGTAATTTTTAAAATTTTTATAGACAAATTGACAATTTAAATGAACCTAAAGCATTTCTTAACCGATTGGGATACAACTCTCTTTGTACGGAACGAAAACCTTTCTCAAACGAACAAATATAGAACTTGGTTGGTACAATTAAAATATTCGATTTCATTGAAACAAAGCATCGGGTTCTTTAAAGCTAAGCTCATGATTCTTCTTGTCCATCTGTCTGTGTCCTCTTCAAACCGGACTGATTTACTGATTTTTTAACCGTTCTTTTTGCCGTTTCTCTTCATTGATTTGATTGGAACGATGTTGCGGCCCAACATGCAGATGCAATCAGTGCAGTATGATAATAACTACTTGATTTAAAAATATAGGCACTTGCATTATGCTATCTTGTACTGACGGTGGTGTATTCTAGCGAGAAGTTAAAATATCAGCATCACCTATATAATCGATTTAATAAAGACGTGCTGCTACGAGGTTGGAAACTTATATCATCTCTGAACGTTGATTGTGTCATTCTCGTTTTTCTGTCTCCAGATCCGAATGAAAAATCTTCCCGCAGTCATGTAAGCGTTATGTGATTGTTTCGTATTTTGGAATATATTTCGCTAACGAGGGGTGGGATCATCCTAACTAATCATGTTTTGTGCTAGGTAATGTTTATCTATAATTGTTGATGATGATGCTTCCTTACTACACTTTTTTGCTACGCTTTTTTACGCAGACTTACTGATTTTCCGGAAAACTAGGCTGTAGCTTAATTTCAAGAATTCCCGATAGGGTATTTTAATACTTGGCTCGAGTAATGTGGTTATTAAAAGCTTTATTGTTCCTGCGATGATTGTATGTCGTTGATAAAAGAATAATGTATTTTGCAAATACAAGGAACTGGATAACAAAAATTTTGAGACAAAAATTATGTTGTAAAGCTAATTCGGTAGAGTTCGTCATATTGATGTTTGAAATATGGAGTGAGGAGTCTCGGCCGTTGGTTCTTTGATCTATTTTGCTAACGTTACCAATTTGATCTTGCTCAGAATGCTTTCTAGATGGTGACAAAAGTATATTTTGTTTGTTCGGTGATATTCTCAGTATAAACGAAATGTTAATATGACGCTCGTAAATCCTGACCAGAGCAAAGAGCTAATTATTGACAGGTATGAAATCGGTCACAATCTGACGATATCGGCTATTTATTGGAAAACCAACTCCAAATTTACAGTTAATACTCTCAAAATGGGATGTAGCGCCAGTGATTGATCGACTAGAGTAAATGAAAAGTGTAAGATAAATGTGATTTTTAATATTCGAAATATTTCAGAAACAATTGACCAAATCACGAGAGTCATAATCCAGACACGATAAAATCCAGATAAGACAAAATACAGACAGAAAATCCAAAAAATTTTCAAGAATTTTCTTTTTGGATTACTATCCTCCGTTCGGTTCGTAACTCATATAACCAAGAAAAACCAGAAATCTTAAATGTGGTAATAAAACTGCACTTGCATCGTGTGAATATGGCTTTAATGCATTTATTTTAAACACTTTACGATTATTGCAATATAAAATGGGGAATCAGTAAAATGTAATGATACGAGTACAGCTGCGCAAAAATGGAAATTGAGTTTTTTGTTCATGGAGTTAGTCAATTAGTGGTCTGGTTAGATAAATCATACCTATGTATTATATATCTACTGGTAGTATTTCTTAAAATTAAGTTGTAAAAAATAAACAAATCGCATTAAAATAATAAATAAATTTGTGATTTTGTGCACATAATTACAGGTAAGCAATTTTAATATAGATTAGAGCAAAATTATGCACGAAAAAATTAATTTTCACTATAAATTTGGATATAGACATACTCGTACATATCTTGAAATCTAACAAAGGTGGATTGAAAATAAATTTAAATGGAGTTCTATATCATGTAGATAAAACGCGGGATCTAAAAGTTACCGGATGAGTGAAAAACGGAAATCGCACTACTGTAAAGGAAGGGTTACGACTTTAATCGATGAACATGGACAATACAAAATTAAAGTAAACCCTACTGAGCACAATCACGATCCATTCGCTTCGGATGCACACATCGTTAAGAAAAACGCAACTGCGACTGTATTAAAACCATGCCAAATATCCG
Organism: Nephrotoma guestfalica; assembly: GCA_963691935.1. Taxonomy (NCBI): domain Eukaryota; kingdom Metazoa; phylum Arthropoda; class Insecta; order Diptera; family Tipulidae; genus Nephrotoma; species Nephrotoma guestfalica. The sequence continues at coordinate 259,783,313 of OY829913.1, forward strand.
TTGTGACTGCGGAATGTAATCCTGTTTGTAGAAAATATTTGCCTTCTTCATCTGCACAGAAGAAAAAATATATAGAGACAGAGACAAAAACCGCCGTTGAAGCAGCCCAAATGTATTGAAGACATCGAAATCCCTGAGCAATTGCAATACATCGATAGGAAATTGTTTTTACTTTCTATTACAAAATTTGAAGTTCAATGTAGTACTCGTTTTATCCTCGTTTAATGATACCCATTGAGAATATCCACCTGTTATCAAAAACCAAGTTTTGGATTATGGATGGTACGTTCAAAGTAGTACTATCATTGCTACGACAGCTGTTTAGCATATACATTTCTTTACAATCCGCGTGCTTGGATTTCGATAGCGTATTCGGCTAAAATTAACATTATTAACAATTAACAAACCTTATTTAAGCTTCTATTTGTTTTTCTAAACATTTAGAAAAAATAATAACATACATAACATACAGATCTTTGGGATTACAATGAGAGCTTTTGGTCGTCCTAGGTACAAATATAATCTTGTATTAAACCAAATCAAATCTTAGAATATGATAAAATATCCCGACGTGCTTTAAATAAAATCGTAAAAGTGGTCGTTTTCTGTAAAGAAATGGACTGGAGACATTATCGGACCATTCTTCTTCAGAAATGCGGCCGATCAGGTACTAACAGTTATTGGTGCTCGCTAGATATGGATGTGGTCGACATTTGCTTTTAACTAGACGGTGCCACATACAAGTGCAATTAACCGTAGTTGGAACTTTTTTCCTTGGAGTTTTTTGAAGTTTGTTGGTAACGCTGTCAAGCCCATGGCTATTCACGTCTTGAAGGAGTAAATTGAGTGCTGTTTGAAAGAAAATTAAGCCACATTTATGCAAAACAATCATAAAAAAATTTCGACATCAAATGCCTTTGTAGTAATAGTAGAATTACTAAAAAATTCACAATTTTTATATAAAAACCTGTAGAAAACACGTGAATTTTGGGACACCCTTTATAAAGTAAATTCTGCATGATTGTTTGTCCGGACTAATCTCAGAAACTATTCAACCGATTTTGATCAAAATTTCGCCATTGTGTTTAGTGTTTATCGATGATGGTTTGAAAGCATTCAAAATTTAATTATTGCTACAATTTATCTAACCATAATTGATGACGGTATTGAATCATGAAGGTTTGTCAGAACATAAAAAAACCCATTTAAGTTTGATATTTTAACAAATATCCGTTGTACATTCTGTCAAAAAGTAACCGGAATTGGTTATTTAAACATTTTTTGTTACTAAGTTGGCAAAACTGTCCTCCAGTGTATTTTACGATTTTTAGAATGAATACAATTATTGAACAAGAATATGTCTCAAAGTTTGTATTTCAAATGGAATTTCGAGTGAATCGCTGAAATTGTTGCAGAACTGCAACTGAATTTATCATCAATAAAGTGAAGGAAATGGTGACAGAAATTCGTCTTTAGGTTTGAGAGAGATAGCCACTGAACTTTCTTTGTCTCACAAATCAATTCATACCATTGTACACGATTGTCTTGTCTGGGCATGAAACGCGTTGCTGTTCAACTAGTTTAGACAGACCTGAGTTTTCTTTAAAAACTGGATCGCGTAAATTTCGCAGAAGACATGTTAGAATGAGTCAAATCCGACACCACATTCATAAAACGCATTATAACTAGTGATGATTCATGGGTTTACGAGTTTGGCATGCAAACCAGTCCAAGATTCGGAATGGCGCCTTCTAACTGAGCTGAAACCAAAACAACACTTCCAATTCGATCAAAAGTCAAGGTAATGTTGATTATCGTGGTACTGTATTCCCGAAATTCTTGCCAGACGGTAAATAAATATGTATATGGGCGTTATGCGGCATTTAAGAGAGAAAATTAGTCGAAAAAAAACATCTTACAAGAATATGCTTTGGCCAGAACGAATTCCTGAGAAAAAAATCAACAAATATCATCGGAGAATCACCGTCCGTATTCACCTGATATGGCTTCGGTTGACTTGTCTCTATTTTTTTCTCTTTCCCCTTTCTTCGTTCGATAATTTTATTCATTATAAAAATCGTAAAAAACACTTGAGATGAACTAGCAAAATAAAGCACTGTAAACAAACTAAATGAGAGTTCGCGCTCAAGGCGCCTTCACCGAGCGGGATTATTTTAGTCCAACTCTTTAGTCAATCAAATCTTTATATTCAACTAAGCTCCGCTCAATTTAACCCAGTTTAGTTGAAAAATTTCCATCTTTTGAGCAAATAATCTTGGTCGTCCAACATAGTAACAAAAAATAAACTGAAATATCAGCAATAATTGTGTTCATATATTTGTCGTTGTTGTTGTTTATTTATGACATTTTTCCATATTTCCTAAAATTGTTGTCTCCATTTTATTCCAATATTTCTCGATCGTGGTAGTAAATAAATATATTTCCGTTAAACACTTGAGAAACGCCGTGTAACGCATATTTTCGACTAATTCGATCATAGGAACCCCCAATGTTCGATACATTATCGCACCTCGATTTGTAACCTATAACGCTGCTGTTTGTGGAGTACTGACCAGCACAACGCCGGTTACATGAACATTTTGCGCTAAAAAAAGTGTATATCATCAGTTCCAGGTGGTGTATCCACGAATTATATATCAAGTTCATCCCAAAATGTTCCCTTTAATAGCCGCTCTAGTGCAGACATAATTAATGGACCTCGCCAAACAACAGGTTTTTCAGAAATTCATAATTTCATTTACATATATTTAACCCCATAATTTATCATCGGTATCATCTTGTTAGAATTGTTCACATAAGGTTCTTCACGGATATTCATCATTAATTGCACGGAGGGACCAAATATGTCACCCACCATTCAGTAAACTGGCCTTTTTACATAAACCAGCTAGTGTTACTGCTAACACCGCCTTTGGCAAAGGCAAACACTACAATAGTATTAACGCAGTCTAATAGTTTTCGTTTTGGCAATCCACGGGCCATAAGTTTGGCCTGCCGCGTATCCACTTCTGTTGCATAATTTGTCTAAAATAAATTAAATTTAAAGAACATTTTATTTATTAAATAAAATAATGAAATTTTCGCTATTATACCACAAAATTTTTGAAGTTTCTAGGTGAGAGTTTTGGTGAGAACCAAAAATTGTATTTTGCCACAACTGTTGGGCTACAAATTCTTTGACATTTATAAATTGTGCTAGTTATAATGTCGAATATTTTATTCCCCACATACATACGTATATTCGATTAAATTAAAATAAAGCCCAAACTAATCGCAAACCAATCAGAAACTGAAGGTAAACAACAATAACTATAAATCAACAGTAAATGCATAAAAACGCATGACAGCCGTAGACGAATTTTTTGAGCAAATCTCATGTGTGACTATGTTCAAGTTGGTAAAAAAATAATCCAACTTTATAATCTCGTTCTATGAAGACTGCATCAAACTTCACGTCTAGCTAGAGGACAGTTGTGCCAACTTAACAACAAAATAAATTTGTGCGGGTTGTCTAAATGACCAATTCGCAATAGTTTTTGACAGCACCAATGGTTATTTTAAACACCTCAACAAGATATACTTAATAGCTTAATCAGGCAAATGAAAGTGTGATCTTTAATTTCATGAGTTCCTTTGGCAACTCAAGGTCCTTTTCTATTTTGACCAAAATCATTATTCCTAAAATTTGTACAAAGCAATTCATTTTGCAATAAACATAATTATGTTTAAAACAAATATTAACACATTTACATTAAGGCGCGATAGCGCTGTTAGAGAGGTGCAAAGCGCCGAGTAGACACTTGAACGCGAAATGCTTTGTTCAGCTTGTATACACCTACCCAGGTAGAGAAAAAAATTGGACGTCCTGAAAAACGATTAAGTACAAAAGAATTAAATATAAAATTTAAGTAGAAGTGACGATATTATAGCGAAAATTTGACGACAGATATGGGTTTAAGAAATTGTGAAACTTATACATCAGACATAAGGCATTGCAAAATCAATTTTCCCAGAGAACCAAAAACCAACACAATATGAAAAACAGGGAGGTTGATATGAAATCGATGGAATTTAATTTTGACATGTGTTTTTAAGACCCCATCAACCTGTTTGCCTACTTTAAATTAAAATGAAGTGAACTAAAAAGTTTTTAATTAATTTGCAGAAAGTTTGTGATATTTTTCTGGTTGGGTGTTGTTAATTTTAAAGAAATTTCGTGCGGTACGTTGGCATTATCAATAAAAATGTTTTTTGGTCGTATTTAACATGAATATTTGACATGAACATGTTTGACTGAATTAATTTTCATTCCATGATATTCGGAAATATTCCATATTTCATTAATTCACCACATCCTGGGGCGTTACTATCGACTTCGACGGCGTTCGTTGTGTTGGTTCGCTTTTACATTTTTTGTGTCACAAAAAACGAAAAGCGAAAAATTGGTCGCTTTCAGGCGTAATTTTAAACAACTTGGTTACTATAAGAAACGAACGATCTCATTTTCGATGAAAAATTGTTTTTTTCAACGCGTAGTATTTTATCGCGAACAACGGAGCGAATGTATTATTTGTAACAAAGATGTAAGTACAATAATTGTCTGTTATTGTGTAATTTAATTATATATTAAATAAAATAAAATTGAATTGGAAATTAAAGAAAAGTATAGCTTGTGTTAGAAAATAGAATTTTAAAATATTTAAACTTTTAATTAGTTGATATAAATCATACACCTATAAATATGTTCATAAATGAATACACAAAATCTTTACTGCGTGATAATGAATTGTACATGGGAAGTTATTAATCTTTTTATCATTTTGCAATACTTTAGGGCAACCAAGAAACAAAAATAATGCAATACAAACCAAAATCAATATCGAGAATTGGTTCCTAGAACAAAATATTGATCTGGCTAGAGGGGTACTAAATTCACCCGAGGCCAAAAAACAAAGTGAAGTACTTTAGAGTGAAGCATTTGAAAGGTTTAATCTGCTTGGGCCACCGTTATATGATGTAACTGGTTGGAAACGAGTAAGATATTTACGAATCTATTATATAAACGAAATATAAAAATGTAGTTCAATTTTCAAGTATGGAAAGATTGGAAGTACAAGATTTGACAGAATTTTTCAAAGAATAAGATTGAGTGCACTGCCGCCGGTGGTGGACCGTGTAAATTATTCCATTTTACAGAATTAGAGGAAAAAGTGATTGATATTTTGGACTTATCAAGATGTGCAAAAGGATCCGGCCAAGAATATGGACCACCAGTTATACACCACAATACACAAACAAATAAAGGGCTCAACCAAAACGAAACTGAGATTATTTCTCAATCTAATGAAACCATATTAGAAGAACCATCCATACTAGAAGATACCGATCGTCACAAATCTAAAGAGTCAAGAGCGAAAGTTGTAAAAACCAGAAACCTTTTAGAAACTCAAATATCAATACAAAAAAATGAATGAACTGTCGATAGATTTAAAGGCAATAAAAGCCGAATTGAAAGAAATCTCAAGATTTCAAAGGAAAAGTTTTTATCAGCGGGAAGAAAAATTTAAGTTACAGAAGGAAGCGTTCGGATTTAATAAGCAGTATCGCTTAGAAAAGCTTAAATTAAGACAAGAAAATTTGAAGCTAATGAAACTTAAAATTAATTTGCGGCTAGGGAAGGAGTATACGTCTTCGTCGAACGAGTCAGGAAAATAAGATCATTTTAATTAAAAGATTGACATATACAAAAATGAAATTTATATGACTATTATTGAACTGTGATGAAATAATGTAATGAATTAAAAATGTGATAATATGATTTATGTATTTTGGCGGAGTATAATGGAGCTGCCTTGCTGAAAGAAGGGCCCTAACACCCCAATCGCTCGTTCCACAGGATTTTGGGCTTTCGAATGCAAAGTATTGAATCTAGCTTCAGGTGACCCTTCAGAAGCTGCTCGGTATGGAGTAATCATCCGCGGCTCAAGTGGATACCCGGAGTCCGCTATAATAATATGTTTTGAATATTAATTTTAATTAATATTATTTTAATTATATTAAAAGTGTTTACCTATGAACCACGAATTTTTATCGAGAGCTCTCCATTGACATTGTAAATAAGCTCCGGTACTCCTAAGGTTCCAAAGCATTGAATCGTGGCAAGAACCACCATAACGTGCATTAACTGCCTTGATTCTTAGTTTATGATCACAAATGTTGTAATACAATACAAATCCTCATTTTAGAACTTACCAGCATAACATTTAAACTGTGATATCCTTTTCGGTTAAAATAAATGTGTTCTGAAATTAAGGGTTTTACAATATTCACATGAGTTCCATCTATATGCACCCAATAATTTCCGGATACCCAGATTTATCGTAAAATGCCTTTCTAATTTCCAACTTTTCTTCCTCTTGCTTCTAGACTGATCCATTTTGTACACAGCTTTGTTTCTAATATATTAAGTGTTTCTCGGAACACTTTACTTATAGTTGGTTGTGCCAATCCAATATTAAAATCTTGGCCTACACCACGTTGATACGAACCTTCTGCAAGAAGTCGTAATGTTGCCGCGAGTTTGGGTGGATGGAATTACTATCCTGTGAATTTAATTCCGGTGATATTTCCTCAAGCAGATATTTAAATGCTTCTTTTGATTACGTATTTGCACTAAAAATATAAAATATGTATAAAAATTATTTCACCATCATTGTTTCTGGAAGATTAGGAGGAGATGAATACTTCTCCGATCAAGCTCTTCTGCATTGGAGTTTTCCAAAAAAAATTGAGCGATTGAATCCATTTCACGAATAAAATTTTTATATTTGTTCAGTGTACAATAGTGTTGCGTTGTTCGTCGTATGGGTTTCATTAGGCGAAGCGAAAACAAAAAATTGTAAAACAACGAACGCCATCGAAGCCGGTAGTAAGGCCCCTGTTTAAAATTGATTTAAACACCGCATTCACACAATTATACGCAGCACAATCAAAATCATCGGATTGCAAATAAAAAATACTATAAAACGGTTAACCGAATGACAAATAAATATACAATTCTACAGTACTATAAAGTAGAAATAAAACACTAAATTAAACTATAAGTCTTTATTATATTTAGGATTGTTTTGAGTCACAAAAAACAATAATAATCTGGAGCATAAATAAATAATAATATAAAATGTTCCATTTTTCTCGTCTAATTTCAAAAATTCCGAAAGCTATACGTCGCTATTGCTATACATAGACTTCCTCTATACTGTGCTTGTAGAGTTAATAGAATTTTCTTTTTATTTTTTTTTGTGAAAAACCTAAAATAATATGGGATCCAACCATATATATTTTCATTCTTTCATATACAGAACGTTAAATTTTATATCATACACACAAGCAATATAATAAAGCCATTTATTTTATTTAAATTATTTTTTATTTAGTCGAATTTTATGTAATTCACGATTTTTGTGCAAAAATATCTATACGAGATGGAAAGATGGCAGCAGCAACAACAAAACTAAATACAGCGAATTAGAAATATAATTTTGTGTTCCTATTGTATACAGCAACATAATCATGTTATTTTTATTGTTTTAGATATGCATAAGCATATAAACATACATAGGAACATACCCATATGTACATAAAAAGCGATGTCGGTGTAGAAGAAAATTTTTCTCAATTTAACTTAAATAATTTTATTCACCAAACTTCTTAAAAAGAATATTGAGCTTTTCTTTTGTAATTTTTTTTTTGTTTAGTCTAGTTTCACCGTTGTTCGCATTTAAGAAAATCAAACTGAAATCACGAATAAAATAAACACTTGATGAAAGCTTTTCAGTCTCTGATTCTGTTTACGAGTATAAATGTATCGTGTTTGTTGTGCTGTTCTCAACATATTTTGCTTCATCTTATGTTTATTATGTTTTATTTATTGCTTTAATTTTTCGTTTATTTTACCAGTTATAGTTTGAAATATATTTATTATTATTTTCGTATTAAGTGTAAATTTATTTTATCGTCTTCTAACTAATAAAATATTCACAGATTTATATTAATGGTTTATTTTTGGTGTCGCCTATTATCGTGGGATGCAACTCATCATTGTGTCATAATATGTGACAGTAATTTCAAGCTATGCGAATTATTCATACCTCTAGCGTTTGTATAGATGTGGAGTGGATAAGAACGCTGCACTGCTGTACCCGCAAAAGTAGACATTTATGCGGCAATAATTACCGGTGTGAAGTTTCTAACAAAAAAAAAACCAAATTATATAAGTATTGGTACCACTCAATATTAAATTCTTATTAGAATAAATTGAGTGTGATTTATTACACTGTAAAATTATTCTCCGAATGAAGTATATTTTAAAATTAAAATTTTTAAAATATAATTTATTCAAAAATACAAAATATTAATGAAATACAATGATTATTAAAACAAATTAAAATCAAGTGAGAATTAGTTAACAAATAAATAAAAATAAAAGCTATAACAGAAAAAATATCAGAATTGTTTATTGAAATTTCTCGATCAAAATATAGGGTATCATCTGGGCCAATAACAAGCCACTTAGAGAGATTAAAGCAAGATACCACTGTATAGGTTGAATTGACCTATCTCTAGAGAACATTTTCCGGTATAAGGTTTTCCCAAGCGGAGAAAATGTAACCTTGTTAATAGCAATTTTCCACCGTAAATTTTGAGTATTTATCAATCTGGGCCAATAACAAGCTAGGAAAAACCGAATACCTTAAAATGTTCTCAATAGATAAGCCAATTCAACCTATATAGTGGTGTCTTGCCCTAATCTCTGAAAGTGGCTTGTTATTGGGCCAGATTGATAAAATACTCAAATTTTACGGTGGAAAATTGCTATTAACAAGGTTACATTTTCTCCGCTAGGGAAAACCTTATACCGGAAAATATTCTCTATAGTTAGGCCTATTTAACCTATATAGTGGTATCTTGCCCTAATCTCTGAAAGTGACTTGTAATTGGCCCAGATTGATAAATACTCAAAATTTACGGTGGAAAACTGCTATTAACAAGGCTACATTTTCTCCGCTAGGGAAAACCGTATACCGGAAAATATTCTCTAAAGATAGGCCTATTTAAGCTATTTAGTGGTATCTTGCCCTAATCTCTGAAAGTGACTTGTAATTGGCCCAGATTGATAAATACTCAAAATTTACGGTGGAAAACTGCTATTAACAAGGCTACATTTTCTCCGCTAGGGAAAACCGTATATCGGAAAATATTCTCTATAGATTGGCCTATTTAACCTATTTAGTGGTATGTTACCCTAATCTCTGAAAGTGACTTGTAATTGGCCCAGATTGATAAATACTCTAAATTTACGGTGGAAAATTGCTATTAACAAGGCTACATTTTCTCCGCTAGGGAAAACCGTATATCGTAAAATATTCTCTATAGATAGGCCTATTTAACCATATAGTGGTATCTTGCCCTAATCTCTGAAAGTGACTTGTAATTGGCCCAGATTGATAAATGCTCTAAATTTACGGTGGAAAATTGCTATTAACAAGGCTACATTTTCTCCGCTAGGGAAAACCGTATACCGGAAAATATTCTCTAAAGATAGGCCTATTTAACCTATTTAGTGGTATCTTGCCCTAATCTCTGAAAGTGACTTGTAATTGGCCCAGATTGATAAATACTCAAAATTTACGGTGGAAAATTGCTATTAACAAGGCTACATTTTCTCCGCTAGGGAAAACCGTATACCGGAAAATATTCTCTATAGATAGGCCTATTTAACCTATTTAGTGGTATCTTGCCCTAATCTCTGAAAGTGACTTGTAATTGGCCCAGAATGATAAATACTCAAAATTTACGGTGGAATATTGCTATTAACAAGGCTACATTTTCTCCGCTAGGGAAAACCGTATACCGGAAAATATTCTCTAAAGATAGGCCTATTTAACCTATTTAGTGGTATCTTGCCCTAATCTCTGAAAGTGACTTGTAATTGGCCCAGATTGATAAATACCCAAAATTTACGGTGGACAATTGCTATTAACAAGGCTACATTTTCTCCGCTAGGGAAAACCGTATACCGGAAAATATTCTCTATAGATAGGAATATTTAACCTATATATTGGTATCTTGCCCTAATCTCTGAAAGTGATTTGTAATTGGCCCAGATTGATAAATACTCAAAATTTACGGTGGAAAATTGCTATTAACAAGGCTACATTTTCTCCGCTAGGGAAAACCGTATACCAGAAAATATTCTCTATAGATAGGCCTATTTAACCATATAGTGGTATCTTGCCCTAATCTCTGAAAGTGACGTGTAATTGGCCCAGATTGATAAATACTCAAAATTTACGGTGGAAAATTGCTATTAACAAGGCTACATTTTCTCCGCTAGGGAAAACCGTATACCAGAAAATATTCTCTATAGATAGGCCTATTTAACCATATAGTGGTATCTTGCCCTAATCTCTGAAAGTGACTTGTAATTGGCCCAGATTGATAAATGCTCTAAATTTACGGTGGAAAATTGCTATTAACAAGGCTACATTTTCTCCGCTAGGGAAAACCGTATACCGGAAAATATTCTCTAAAGATAGGCCTATTTAACCTTTTTAGTGGTATCTTGCCCTAATCTCTGAAAGTGACTTGTAATTGGCCCAGATTGATAAATACTCAAAATTTACGGTGGAAAATTGCTATTAACAAGGCTACATTTTCTCCGCTAGGGAAAACCGGAAAATATTCTCTATAGATAGGAATATTTAACCTATATATTGGTATCTTGCCCTAATCTCTGAAAGTGATTTGTAATTGGCCCAGATTGATAAATACTCAAAATTTACGGTGGAAAATTGCTATTAACAAGGCTACATTTTCTCCGCTAGGGAAAACCGTATACCAGAAAATATTCTCTATAGATAGGCCTATTTAACCATATAGTGGTATCTTGCCCTAATCTCTGAAAGTGACGTGTAATTGGCCCAGATTGATAAATACTCAAAATTTACGGTGGAAAATTGCTATTAACAAGGCTACATTTTCTCCGCTAGGGAAAACCGTATACCAGAAAATATTCTCTATAGATAGGCCTATTTAACCTATATATTGGTATCTTGCCCTAATCTCTGAAAGTGACTTGTAATTGGCCCAGATTGATAAATACTCAAAATTTACGGTGGACAATTGCTATTAACAAGGCTACATTTTCTCCGCTAGGGAAAACCGTATACCGGAAAATATTCTCTATAGATAGGCCAATTTAACCTATATAGTGGTATCTTGCCCTAATCTGTGGAAGTGGCTTGTTATTGGCCCAGATTGATAAAATACTCACTATTTTGTGTGAAAATTTTCGATAAACCTTAAAACTTTAATTTTATTTATTTGTTAAGTTTTTTTAAGTAATTTAAATATTTCTTTAATATCTTTTGTAATTATTATTCTTTTTCTATTTTATTGTGTAAATTTTGAATTTATTTAATATGATAATAATTTTTAATAAAATTTTTACTAATTTGCATTTATAAATTATTAACAGTGCAATTCATCAACACTAAATCAATTCAATATGGCGGCTATTGGATACGTGTTATTTTTTGTTAGAAACTTCACGGGCTCCAATAATTGTATTCCCCATATATCGTTGTAACTTTAATTTTATTATAACAACCGCTGACCACTAGTAATTATCTTCGATGTTTCCTCGTCGATCGCCAAAATGTAACAGACCGTAAAAATAATGTAAATTGATTAGATTTGTCAAAACGAGAAATATAGAGCAAAACTAATAAAGGGCAGCGAATTCAAAATTTTGTAAATTTTTGAGGATGGCCTACTCCGGTTGCATGCTAATCTAGCTGCAGGCAAATCGGCCATTTTTTGTTGTGATTTGTTAAAACGGAATCGAGTACACGCTGTGCGTGATGTTATTGATTTTTTAATTACTGTATGCTCAATGTTCAAGAGTTGCCTGCATGCATATTGGTTGTATGGATGTCACGAATTATAAATTCAGAAATTTTGTGGTTTTTGGGGTGTCTTGCTGAGTATTTTAAAGATGATTTTTTTAAACGCCGGCTAACTCGTAATAATCCAACTGCATCTATGAAAGAATCTAAAGCTGACAAGGGATTCTTTAATGTTATCGTACAGGTCTTATTGAAGAGACAGTTCGATATGAAATACTGTTTTCTGGATATTGCGAACAATCACACTTTCAGCAGCATTCAGCTCGATTGGAGTGACTGGAGAATTCTTCGAATTTTGGTTCGCTCGTCCGAATCGTAATACATACACATATACGTAATTGTTCCGGTCATCACGTTAACATACTTTGGCCGTTATTCTAAAATCAACTCGTCGTTACTGTGGTTGATTTTGGTTTTGTCCAGCTGTCTTCTGCTTTACACAGCCAACCTGGTCCATTCCACCATAGATGCGAATTTGGTAAATCTTGTGGTTTTGCTCCTTTTGAAATGATATCAGCGGGGTTTTCTTTGGATGCTACATGTCGCCATCTGCTTTGCGGCATAGATTGCAGGCTGAATGAAGTTCGAATCCCTATGAAACCTTTCCATCTTCTGACGTCTTCATAAGCTAAAGATTGAATGCAGAAATTAATGGATTTACAAAGAAGTACAGCCCCGCAAAGCTCCAATCTGGGAAGTGTTACTTGTTTTATCGGGGAGACTTTACTTTTTCCATACATAATGTTGACAGAATGTTGACGTAATTGTCAACCATCTGGGAATTTGGATTTTTTCAAGAGCCGGCAGTGATTGATATATACAATGCCATAAATTTATAATGTGGTTAGGCCACTTGGCATCCCAATAACTAAAGTTTTTGCAGCAATATTTTAAATAAGATAATTGCTCGTGATAGTTAACCCAACGGATCGTACACTTTAGATGCAGTGGAAAGTATTGTGCGCTTGGTCCAGCTAACGTTTTACTGCAGTCTTAATGATAAGGTATCTGAATTTGAGTTCCAAATAATTCCCAACGTTTTTATAGATGGCTCATCTTCAATTAGCTTCGGAATAGTTTCTATTTAGTCTCTAGAAAAAGTATTTAAAAATTCAGGTGAGTTTGCGGAGATTAAATCCGGTTTTAATTAAAATCTCAGTGAATTGATGCTTAAGCTCAATGATATTTGCAACGGTGTTGCATCCAGTGTGCATGTCATCAATATAGGTAAAAGTTTTGTTTTGTTGTGTGTGCCCCTTAGTATATAAATTTTGATACATTTCTGTCAATGTTTGTAAAGATTAACTGCTAAGTAAGGAATAATTTATACACTCGGCTGGTCTGTAGGATTTTCGCGCCACAGGATTAATTGGTAGTTTGCGTCCCCAGGGTTCATAAGAATTTGCCGAAAAATTTCTAAATTTAATCTTGTTAGCTAGTAGAGAAAATACATAAATTTTGGTATGTATTCGCCAATTCCAGAAAATACGTCATCATAAATTCGATTATAAGAAATACGTGCTTTACGTATAAAATACGTACGTCGGGCAACCCTAAGATAGTGACATCTAAAAGGTGGTAAAATTATTAAATTTTTCTGGCAAGAGAATAAGTTTCCCATTTGTTGAGCAATGCTTGTTGTATGTGGCGCTAGAGCATATTAATGAAATAACATAAGGCATTGCAAATCAGAACTTGGAAAATGATTTATAATTCTTGAATTATTTTAAACGTATCTCATATATTTGTGTTGTAAAAATTGAAATATAAATTTCACAATATTGGAAATTCGCATTTTGAACTGGAAAACTGTGAGATGGCAACCTCGTGAAAAACAATGACGATAATACAACATAAATGCAATAATTTATATTGTATACAAATATTCTACATACTCGACGGTTTGTCAACATTGTCTACGCTAAAATGAATTATCTACCCTATTTTCGACGTAGACGCAAAACTCTGCTAATTTATGAATTCCATCCCTGAAGTGAAAATCCGGAAGCCGGCTGCTATTACTTCTTGAGTTTCCCACGCATGAATTTGTTTAGATGTGAGAACAGGAAGTCAGAGGCAGCTAAATCTGGCGAATACACAGAAAAAACTAAAATAGAACAATTATCTAATCTAAATTAAATGATAACATATTAAATGATTTTATTTAATATTTTATTTGTTTTAACTATTTATTTAATATAAATACGAAATACAAATTCAATGATTTGCCGAAACGTAATTAGTTGATTTTGTGCATTACCAATTATATAATTAATTAAATGAACTTATTAAATAACATTAAAAGTTGAAGGTTAAACTTTAGCTACTGCTAAAGTTAACCCAGTTTCATAGATTTTTGCCGCTACCTGTATTCATCCCCAGCGGCATTAACCCGTAGCTCAGTCGGGAGAGGTTAATCGGTCGTGGGGATGGGGTGCACCGGTAACGGCCTAGATAACCGCATCGAAAAAAACAAACATACAAAAAAAAAGGAAAAGTGGGGTATCGGACCCCGAAGTAGTGGTTAACATGACCTGCCCATTACGCGGGCAGCATCAACCGTGGTTGTATTGGTAAAATGTTTATCTAAACATTTTACCCTACTCTATCTGACCTTAATAAAACTATCTGGCCCATAGGCCCTAAAAGGTGGTGTTAGTAGGGGTTGATAGTGGTATGCTATCGATGGCAGCAGAAAGAAAAAGAGCCGCTTAGCGTCAACAATTTTCTTTCCGCCGGCAACCGACGTCAACCCACTATCGTTATTTATTTTAATCTATCAAAAAAACACAAAATCCACAATTAAAAAAACAAGAAAAAAGCACAAAAACACTTCATTAACTTAAGAACTCTATTTTATTTCCCAAATCTATTTCTAACATACACACAAAAAAACTAAAAAAAAAAATTACTTGGCCACACGTTGGTCTGTCTCAAAACTAACTGTCCACAAAAAACAAGAAAAATATTGTACCTATTTTGAGTTTCATAGGAAATTTTATGCGATCTCATCACAAAAATTCCTATGAAAATTGTACAGCAACGTGACATCGATTTTGCTGAATCGAACAACGCGCAAATATTTTTTTCTTCAATTCATCCGTTGAGGAAGTTCGAACAACAACAACCACAATGCTTTTCAATATTTGCATCGGTCATTGTCATTCACCTAATAAATAGATCAAGTACATTTATTATGTACATAGGCAACGTAATCAAATTACGTTGATGTACATATCTGCGTTTACTTAACTGTGGCACATATGAAAAATTCTAAAGTGAATGAATCATATGATACCACTATAAATAAAGACAAAGAAGAAATGTAGAAGGCTGGCATGTCATTTGCTTGAATGGAATGTAGTTGAAGATATTATCTTCGAGGTCATGCCGATGAGGAAATACATTTTGTTGGGATGGGTTGATACCGGAATTAGGTTTAATTCCGTTACAAAATAATTGGTAAAATAGGTGCCTTCCGAGGATGAGAGCTTAATGCGTGGGATAAGAACGCGTTCGCCTTTTGAGAAGCCTGTTAGCACCTCACATTCCAGACTGTAGTGGTTTATTTTTGCTCGCGCATGCGTGTTCCATTGATAGGACCCTTGCTAGTGTTTAGATTCCTCATCAAAAGAACGATCGCGTTTATCTTTAGCGGGATGGCATAGCGTGGCAGTCCGGACCCTTCAATTTTGTTGAGAGACTCGACGGGTAGGCGGAGTTCCTCATGCAGGGCATCACTCTCAACTTTATCAACACTATGTTTGACTTCCTGTTCACCGGGCAGGAGGTCAAGCACCTTCTGATTGATTAGCGCTCAACCATCATTCTTGGGTGAAAGAATGGTGTGCTCCTCGATGATTCCCTCGGCTAGTATTGTGTTGATGCCACCATACACCGTATGCGGCGGACTTACATCTAGTTCCATAGAAACTGACTCGCCTCCATCTTCCTGTGTACCATAACCGAAAAAAGGCTCCTGGATAGAAAAATGAATAAGATCGCAAATCGCAAAATATGCCTCTTGAAAACTTACATTATAATCGAATTGATCTTGCTCTGATTCTTCGTCTGGAACCTGGTCTTCAAATGTGAGGAAGGCGTCTGCTGGAGATCCACTTGGAATGTTGAGCGCGTCTTGAGAGATCCATGGAAGGGTGGCTCGTGATGGCCCTGGGACCGGGTTGGCGTCTTGGGAGATCCATGGGGTGGTGTCACGTGATGATGATGAGACTAGTTCTTGGCTTGAATTTGTGGATTGTGAATTTCGATGTTGATCGTATATTTTTCGTTTTCGAGGGTTTCTTGATTTCCAAGGCATTTTGAAGAAAAATGAAAAGAGTTTTCTTCAAAATGGAAAGAGTTTTGTTCAAGACTCTTCGAGGTGAGAAATGGCAATGACTCACTCGCTGGACCGCTCGTTCAAAGTGGTGCTTTATTTATACTCAGGGCTTGACTTGGTGATTACGGCTTTATCTTTTGAATTTCTTTCACATTTCAGTATTAAAATCAGCAAAATAAAAATATTTTGATGTTTATTAAATTTAGTGTGGATTTGAAAATCGCAAAATTGGTCACTCGCCTCGTTTTTTACATTTCAATGCATTTTTGTTACATTTGAAAATCGCAATTTTTGTCTTTTTTTATTTGAAAAAGATAGTAGCTCGCTTTTTTAAAACAATTTCAAACCAGTCTTAGTATCCGCTACTTTAAATTTGAATCGCGCGCCAACTGTTTTGCAACTTTTGATTTAAATATCGCACCAACAGTTTTGCACCTTTGAATTTGAATCGAACGCCAACAGTGTTGCAATTTGAATCGTGCGACAAATTTGAACAAAAAAATTTGCTTTTCGGTCGTCCCATAAAATTCTCAAATGTTGCAAGATTTCACGCGCACAAAACCTTGGACATTTTCTTAAATCACCTGAGGTATCCGTTTCGGGTACTTCCCGGAGGAATTTTTCCGATTTTTCTAGCTTGCGCACAGCGCAATATATAAATAAAAAATCTAACGGATCGGATCATGTTTAGGGGTCATTTTTAGGTTGAGTGTGAAAAAATTAAGAGTATTAAGATTAATAACAGTTTCAATAATCTTTTAATTTCATTTTATTTATTTTACAATTCAATTCTGTTTTTTATATTTTCCACATAGAGACCACATATTTGATTAAACTTATTCAGATAATTAGCACGCTACAGAGAGTAGTGTTGAAGGTTGAACACGAAACAAGTCTTAAAAATGCATCTTTCTTATACTAGGTGTGCAAGTAGAAACTCGACTCTGAAGTTGGTTGTAAAACATACTTGAACGCATCCAAATCGCCCGCCATTTTGGATATCTGTAGTTTGATCCTTGCTGTTTTTATGACATAAGTCTCAGTCATTTACAAGCTGTCGTTCCATATGCATCAATTTTAAGTGAGGGATGTCAAGAAGCAACGTTTATGCCATTGCATTCCATTCTGTTTTCAAATAAAAAAAATGCCGCTCAACCTACGAAATTGATTAATTCGAGTTTGAGTGCAGTAAAACAATTTGAAGACGAAGAACTTAAAGCTTTACTGGATGAAAATCCGTATCACACTCAAAAAAAAAACTTGTGGAACAGTTATGAGTTACTTACCAATCAATAACACTTCGATTGCATGAAATGGGAAAACTGCAGACGGAAGGAAAATGGGTTCCTCTTAAACTGACCAAAGAAAATAATAACCTGCTTTCTCGAAACAAAAGAAAGAATTTTTTGCACAAGTCATTACGGGTGATGAAAAGTGGATTTTGTACGATAATCCTAAATCCAGGAAACCATGGGTTGCTCCAGGCCAGCCATCAACATTTGCGAAAATTAATATTCCTGCCAAGAAAGTGTTACTGTGTGTTGTCTGGTGGTCAAACTGTTGCAGTTGAACGTTACCAGGCCTAATTGATCAAACTAAGTGATGTTCTGGGGAATAAAATATCATTTATGGACCAAGGCAGGCAGAAGATGCATGACAACGATCGTCTACATACAGCAAAATCAACCCAGAAACTAATCTTCTCCATAGGCTGGGAAGTTTTACAGCTTAGTTCACAGGCACTTAATTATTCCGTTGGTGGTAAATTATTTGTGTATTTTATAATAAAATTACCCTTTGAGCTTATTTCGTCATTAAATTGGCCCCAAAGAAATAAAGAATGGTCTGATTTTCCTAAAATTGGTTTTTATAAAAGAACAAAGATTGGTTGGATTGAATTTTTCCTGTTTTTCTTGTAGAAAGTTAAATATTTAAAAAACTAAATGAAGCTCAGCTGATTATTGGTTTATTTTCTGATTAGATATTCGTGTTGGAAACACCATGGAATGTTTCATAACAGCTATACCAAACAGTTAACTAATTATTTTTATATACTGTCCGTGTATCTTTACGATCCTGTTTCACGGTGTGGCCGTAAAATATTCGTTTAGGAAAGGTTCCGTTTACAATGGCTTATTCCTCCTAGTACGTATGTTAAGAATAAAATAAAATTCTGTACTCAAGTCATCAAGTTCATTCTCAATTCATTGACATCTATAAATAATCAATCATTCTGATTATTTAAGCAAAAAATCAAAGCAGAAATAAAAAAATATTTGAAAGCACAAAATTCCGCACATAAAATTGTAAATAATCATTAACATGCTATTTACATATAAAACTTTTGAAGCAATAAAACCAAAAATTAAAAATTAATTGAAAATTGGTAACATGATAATTTCTTTCTATTTTCAGTGCAAAGGTAAATAAATTTTACGCTATATACAGACTGAGAGCTACAAAAAACTTCAAACACACAAAAATCTTAATGTAAGTTTTTTAATTTAGAAATTAAAATTTATCAGTAAACAAGTACGAGAGAGTAGATTGAAATTGTTTTCGAAATTACAATACCAGTGCATGTATGTCGAATATAAAATTAAATTAAAATGAAATTAACAAATTTTTGTGGCACAATTCTAATATTCTGTGGGAATAAAAGTTTTACTTTACTTTTGTGTGTGCTCGTCATAAATATGGCCCAGCACCTACAGCCATATTCTTTATGACACATTTTACAATACGTACTTACTTCCTAAAAATAATGAAATTTTGTAATTATGGTATTATATTGTTTTATAATTATGATCCTTTTGATTATTACATCCCCAGGGGATTTGCTCTTTTTAACATATTCTGTATACAGTGATGTAAACATTTATAAATATGTAAAAAAAAAATTCGTTTGGCACAGCTTAGAAAAAATATTACAGACCAAATTAAATGTCGTGCATTAGGTTACAAGCACTTTGAAAGCTTAGGCTTTGTAACCTAATGCACGAAATTTAATTTGGTCTGTAATATTTTTTCTAAGCTATGTACAAATACTCGAATGATGTTCTGATTGACATCTTAAATAATATTAAATTTTTTCAGTGCATGTGCACTCGTATGTGAGAGTAAATATATAATGGTATATATATATATATATATATATGTATATATATATATATATATATATATATATATATATATATATATATATATATATATATAATTAGCTATAATTAACTATAAAATGTGTATATACTGTTATGTGTAGTAGGGGTATGTAAGAAGATGAAGTATCCTATTCCTTATAGACGGCATAGTGTTCGAGTATCAAAAAATAAAATTAAATTCACCTTCAAAATCAATAATATTTAAATACCTGTTGAAACTTACTCCTACTTTATACAGAGTACAGACTGTATATTTCTATTAAATTGACATGGTTGCGAAATTCAACCCTTGTCTGAAGAAGATATCGTAAGAAAATTGATTTATATGAGTTCATCTTATACCTTACACAGAGATATGGATTATATTGAAATAATTTTTGTTGATACTTTTATACAAAAGACGTGTGTGTACCAATAAACTTAGGGGATAATGTCAAAGATAAAATATGGGTAATAAATCAAAATAAATTTATTAAGATTTTTAATAATGTTAAATTTAGGATTTGTTGTTATATGATGTTATATGATCAGCTTATTATACTTAAGTTAATAATCTGAGAGAGATTTTGTCATATTAGCATTTAAAATGTTAACACAAAGTGTTATTATTAATTTAATTATAGATTAGGTACATGAACGAAAGATTAACCTTTTTGAAAAATTAACTTGCATGAAGTAATAATAAACCTACATAATGATTTTCAGTTTGAACATACATTTATGTTTGAGTGTTTATTTGATATCGTACAGCTGAAGTTTTCGACCTCTACCAATCAACTGTCAAATTTTTAAAAGTCTTATACCAAACCACCAGAAATACCTATCTGAACATTTTGTAATTTTTTCAGTTAGCAAATTTAGGTACCACGGAAATTTAAGACTAAATAAAATTTGTTCGGGGGTGTCTGTTCATTGAAGAAAATCTGGGCAATCTAGGCCACGCGCACATCTTACTGAATTGTTAACACAGGTGTTAATTTCGCTTGTTATTATCAGCGATTTATCTGATTTAGCCTAGATACGGATGGGGTCTTACTTGATCTTCCTAGCATCAGACGTGTTCTATTGTAGGGAAGACATCGCATACGTACTGATTTTCTCTGATGAAAATACATTCTCGAAGTCATGTTGACTAATTTGAGTGTACCGATCTCTATTTTTACTAATTGCCAAATATCTCGTAGAGAGACTGATCCATTGTGACGCATTTCATTGAAAATCTGGAACGGCTAATTGATTGAAGAGTTCAAAATTATCTATATGCTAGTGGTACTTGAATGATAAATACGAGCTTACTCATTATGCTGTATATATGGATGGATTTTACCATGATGAGAGTGGTTAGTACATCATGTATTGCATTTTTTCAGGGCACTGTATTTCTTTCATTACAAGCATGAATTTAAACGCAACAATGGTTATTGATTGAATTTTGTTGTGTCGTTGATTATCAGTAACCAAAATGCTGCTTGTATTGCTCAATGTTTGGATGTTTCTATGAAGCAGGTCAAAATGCTTTGAGCTATCATCATGATCGTGCTTCACGATGTTGACGATTGTATCAATTATTAAAGTTTGATTTTTAAAAATCTCTTTCATAATGTTCAGCTTCTCTATGCGTTAATACACCGAACTGAAATTTGTCCTAACTTGTACTAGATTCTCTTGTATTGTAAATGGATTAGTAAAATAAATTTGTATGAAAACATTTAGGCGCTCAAATTAAAATATATACCTAATAACATTTAAAATAATCTAGCCAATATTCCGTATAAATATTATGCAAATAAATAAAATGTATAATAAAATTCTAATTTATCCTTTCCGCTTCCCCTTCCCTTTCATATTCAACTATAGCAAAAAGCAAAAAACACCAATAAAATCATTAAAATACGAATGATTTGGAAGTTCAGGAATTTACTATGAAAAATCTAGCCTGTGATCCCTTTTCTGATATATGAGATCTGCACTCACTGCCCTAGTTTCATCCTTAGGATGCGTGGTATCCAGATATGGCAAAATGCGATAATACATCGATAAAATGATGAATATGTGAATAATTTGGGAGTTCAGGGAGTTACCATGAAAAATTTAAATTAAAAATTTACCTAACATTAAAATCGATATCTAAAGAGAGGGATCACAGGCTAGATTGTTCGTTTTTACCATCCCTGAACTTCCAAAATAATCGCATTTTAATCATTTTATCGGTGTATTATCGCATTTTGCAATATCTGGATATCACGAATCCTTGATAGAAAGATGAAACTAGGGCAGTGAATGCAGAACTCATTATCTAAAAATAAAATCGGTATCAGAAGAAGCGGGTTCGAATCCCGATAGGGGCAGGATGCAAAAGGGAATTTTCATCAACAGATTACTATCTGTGATGAAATGGAACACATCTATGACCCATGCCAGTATAGGCTGGCATGAAGCTATGCAATGTGCAGATGGTAACAAAATCGGACCTATGACCGTACGTCCTCGAATTGGCCTACACATTGTCGTAAAAGTAAGGACGGAAAAAGCTAACCGTGAAAGAGTTGAGAGAGCCTTGGCCCCAGAAAAGTTTGCAGAGATAATAAAAAAAAATGAGGGATCACAGTCTAGATTTTTCATGGTAAATATTTGATGGAAGTTCAGTTCAATTAATCGCATTTTAATCATTTTATCGGACAAACGTGCCATTTTTCATCCTAGAGGGTCGCTAATAATTCGCGTTTTGTTTCTCCAAATTTATAATGAAAATAATCGTTCTAAAACGACAACATTTCGTAAATTACGTGAGCGTTTTGGTCTACATGGACATCGTACTGAGCCTGCAATTCTCAACATTATTAATCGTTTTGAAGAAACTGATCCAATGGAAGGTCGTTATCAATATATTCATTCACTTGTGTTCGGAAAGTGTTCGGAATGAACCAAGCACATCAACCAGATATAGTTCACAAGAACTAAACATTTCACGAAGCCATACCAGACCATTTAGATCGTCGTCGTTTTTTAATTGGATGCTTGAACGAAATTAAGGTTTTTCATGAAAAATCATCTTTAACGATGAAGCTCATTTTCATCTTAATGGGTACGTCGTTAATAAGTTAATTTGTCGAATTTGGGGAGCGAAAAATTCTCATGTTATTCACAAAGCAGACGTTCATTCTCCAAGAGTCTTTGATTGGTGTGGTTCATGGGCTGGTGGAATCATTGGGCCGTTTTTATTTGAAAACGAACAGGAAAATGCCCTTACAGTAAATGGGGAGCGTTATCGCAACATGTAACTGTTTTTTTTGGTGGCCCAATGACCGACGCAAGTCAGTGTAACAATCCAATTATTATCATCAAAATTTGGTGATCGCATAATTTCAAGAAATTGTATAGTTCCTTGGCCACCAAGAATCCCGGATTTAACACCATTTGATTGTTTTTTGTGTGGTTATTTGAAACTTCAGGTGTATGCTAATCACCCACAAATAATTCAACAACTTAAACAGAACATTCGAGCTGAGGTCATTGATCCGTTTTTATTGGATAAAGTCATCGACAATTATGATGTTCGGATGCAGGCCTGTAGCCGAAGCCGATAAATGGCACAGAACTATATTTCCTTATCAATAAAAAATTTCGACTGTTCATACCCAAAATGTGTGTTTTATTTACAAATGAAAAAAAGACTAACGGATGGCCCATCCTGTAGTTATGGGTTGTCTGCATAATTGTTGGTGGATTACATGACATATTGTGTGCCGATCTTTTTAAGCCATTAAAATGATAATGTACCACGATTTTTCATCTTGATGCTAGAAACCTCTTGGTATATATTTCTTCATAGTAAATGTTCGATGTATTATTCCGAAATGATGCTTGAAAATTATCTGCAGCCTTTCATTAAAGGCACAATAACCATAAGCATTTTGAGCCTGAGGCATAAGACTATGATTGTTTTTGTTTGTTTCTCTGGTATTGTATCTTGTTGAAACGGGTTATCTTGCTCTACTGCGTCCTCTAATCCTACCAGATATTGGTAGCCTACCCATTTTCTTGTTGTTTTCTTGTCAAACACTTATCAACTTGTTTAACTGTAACAAATTTTACGCAGAACCACCTGTAGCGTGATGGAATTTAATAATTATTACGAGAGGTCATTTTTTGAAGAAAGATTTAGTTTTAATCAGAACTAATTCTCCTTCCTCCATGTTGAAAAATTGTTCTTTAAACCAGTTAGGTCATTTTTGGAGCCCTGATAGACACTTCGACCTCCTCTCCTTCCAAGAAAGTTGGGTTAATTTTGTAAGGAATTCCACATATTGACATATTCCAAATTTTTATTACCAACTCTGGTATTTGCTATCGTTGGTCTGATAACGATTGGTGCTAATATAGCTGATAGTTCTTCAAAAGTTAGTGTACCCAAGAATCGTTGTAATATGTTGTTTTGTCGAATTCACTCCGACCTTCCCATAATCCTCTAAAGTGCGGACTTTCGGAGGGATTAAGGTGCTATTTTGGTCTTTTATTCTGCTAGTTTAGCACTTAAATCTTTACTTTGTTGTTGAGCTTGCTTCTCTTTAATATTTTACCAGCACCCCACAAAATATTTGCCATAACCACTAAATAATTTTAAAGCTTATAGGCCTCTCCGTTGTTAAATCGCTGACGAGTACATGGTGCAACGAGATTATATTTTTTTAGATTTGGCTTAAACTATTGCAGCGTATGCTTGAACTATTGCCGTGCAAAACCAAATGTAGTTCCATGCTCGAGTTTTCTGTGTAGTTTATCCATCGATCAATTGTAATTTTTTCCAGATTTGGTAATTCATTCTTATGACGCAGCCATTTTTTTCTCGATTACTGGGGTGAAATTTAACATCTCAATCGCTTCCGGAAGCCCATAGATCTTGAATAATGAATTTTACTGAAATCACGACTGGCGCTTATTGTCCCAATAAATCTAAAATTATTGTGATGCTTTTATTAGTACGTTTTGGCATTGTCTTTAATTTCTTGCTTCAACTCCCTATGGTTCAGGGCTTAACTGTTTATAATTTTTTCGTTGCGCGCGTCCCGATTTTAAAAACTAAGTTTACGTTGTTCCAGTCATTAATTGTTCTGAAGCGGCAATCAATGTATTCTACGAAAAAATAGACGTAAGTCTTGATTCAATTCGAAAAAATTATGTTACAAATATCCCAGCTCTGGTTTTGTTAATGATATTTTTGATCTATTACTTGTTTCATTAGTTGCGTCACTTTACCTTGTTGGTGAAATTTTTAGATTTGTTCATCAAATTGTTGAGTTAGAACAGCAATTGCACGATATCGAAAGTTCTAGATGGTTCGGGAACTGCCTCCGCTATCTCACTTTTTTCGTCTAAATTTTCTTTTATTTCCGAACTCAAATTAATTTGGTGTCACCCTTGTTTCTCTATAGCCTCACGTAGTCACAATATTAATAAATTTTTGTAACCAGTTGTGTGGACATTTTTTTGTGGGGAAATTTACTGAAGATTCTGTGACGCAGAAGTCGACGATTATTACTGTATTATTAAGCAAAGAATCTAATATGCTTGCTTTATCCATTTACTGGTTGTCAGGTTGGTGTAACATCTGATCCAATTTTAAATTGAAATGTCCTTCATCATCTTTAATGTTAATTGTGGCCTTTTGTTGGTCATAGAACCCATCCTTTTGGGGTTTTCAGCTGAGTCTTGCGCTTTGATTGTAATCTTGTTACAATTCAACTATTATTCGGCTATTAACTGGTTTCTATGCCACTAGTGCCTCTTCCTTGCTTTAGGCTGCCGTGAATAAGGCGACGTCTGTTTCATCGCTTAATATAGGTATAATATAGGTAATTTCCTTTGAGTCTGCTTGTTTGATCACAGGTTTCATTTCCTTGAGTCCGAAAATTTCGATTTTGAAAAGTCTTTTAGTTCTTTCTCTAATAGCCTAGCTTTGATACTTCTGTTAGAGTTCTGATGATTGAATTTCCGATTCGTGTCCGTGTAAGATAACCGAGGGTCGATTATTTGTTTTCGTTTCTGTAATCATTTTGATTTTGATAGCCATCTCTCTTAGGGCTTCTGATAAAGTCAACGGGGCATGTCTAAGGTTGAGGGCTGGCTGGAGGTTTCGTTCCATTCCATTCCATTATTCTTTCACTTTTGTCTATGATGTGCCTAAGCGGTCACTGAAATGTGTACTAATCCAAGCAAGGTTTACGTTGGTAATGAAGTTGTTGCTGTCTTATCTATCTCTGCCACTCGCTCCCTTGAAATAGGGGCAAGATACCCAGTGGAAAAGGACCAGGAAAAATGATACATTGATTGATAAGTCGATTGTAAACCTCTCGAACAAATTCTAAGCTAATCGGAACAAAATTGATATTGCTTGCTATAAAAAATTTCCACATGTATTCTTCAGAGTTATCAGACAATTTTACTCTGGAAAAACTACATGAACAACGCCACATTTTTAATTTTTTTGTTTAACTATGGATTGAAGGATAACCAAAAGCAGTAAAATTCATCAAAAAAATTTAATTTATCTTGTAGTTTTTGTAGTTGCTCAAAGAACTATTCGTTTAGAAAACGTTCATCACAGACGGCACATTTGACATAGCGAATTCCTTTTAAACCATAGCCGGATTAATCCTTGTACAGCGATATGATATTCGATTAGGCTCAAAAAGTGAATTGCAGACCGCTATGTTAAT